>JAECUM010095455.1:0-171630 GCA_016617855.1 Megalonaias nervosa
CCAAGCAATCAGTAAGTAATAATTATGAGTAGTCTTCCAAGAGACAATCAGTAAGCAATAATTATGAATAGTCTTCCAAGTAGCAATCAGTAAGCAATAATTATGAATAGACTTTCAAGAGACAGTTGGTAAGCAATAATTATGAGTAGTCTTCCAAGAGGTAATCAGTAAGCAGTAATTATGAATAGACTTCCAAGAGACAATCAGTAAGCGATAATTATGAATAGACTTTGAGACAGTCAGTAAGCAGTAATTATGAATAGTCATCGAAGCAATCAGTAAGCAATAATTATGAATAGTCTTCCAAGAGACAGTCAGTAAGCAATAATTATGAATAGTCTTCCAAGAGGCAATCAGTAAACAATAATTAGGAATAGACTTTCAAGAGACAATCAGTAAGCAATAACTATGAATAGTCTTTGAAGAGGCAATCAGTAAGCAATAATTATGAATAGACTTTCAAGAGACAATCTAGTAAGCAATAATTATGAATAGTCTTCTGATAGGCAATCAGTAAGCAATAATTGTGAATAGACTTTCAAGAGACAATCAGTAAGCAATAATTATGAGTAGTCTTCCAAGAGGCAATCAGTAAGCAATAATTGTGAATAGACTTTCAAGAGACAACCAGTAAGCAATAATTATGAGTAGTCTTCCAAGAGACAATCAGTAAGCAATAATTATGAATAGTCTTCCAAGAGGCAATCAGTAAACAATAATTATGAATAGACTTTCAAGAGACAATCAGTAAGCAGTAATTATGAGTAGTTTTCCAAGAGGCAATCAGTAAGCAATAATTATGAATAGACTTTCAAGAGACAATCTAGTAATCAATAATTATGAATAGCCTTCCGAGAGGCAATCAGTATGCAGTAATTGTGAATAGACTTTCAAGAGAGAATCAGTAAGCAGTAATTACAAGTAGTCTTCCAAGAGACAATTAGTAAGCAGTAATTATGAATAGGCTTTCAAGAGACAATAAGTGATAATTATGAGTAGATTTCTAAGAGTCAACTAGTAAGCAATAATTATGAATAGTCTTCCAAGAGACAATCAGGAAGCAATAATTATTAGTCTTCCAAGATAAATCAGTAATCAGTAATTATAATAAACTTCCAATAGATAATCAGGAATAATAATTTATAGTCATTCAAGATACAATCAGTAAGCAATAATTATGAATAGACTTCCAAGAGACAATCAGTAAGTGATAGTTATGAGCAGTCTTCCAAGCAGCATTTAGTAAGCAATAATTATGACTTGTCTTCTGTATGAGTTGTAATTAAAGCAGTAGATAATTCTATAAATGTTGCAGCTAGTTGGCTTGGCTTATTTATTTAAAAAAGTCTGTAAATATGGAGTTAATATAAAGAGATATAGAGAATATATGTTCATAAATATCGAGCATACTGCCATACAAAAGATTGAGTATGGTTAAATTATATGTACACAGTCACATCCCAGACACAGCAAAGATTGTTTCCTGGAAGACCATGTAGAAGATTAAAGCTTGCACAGCAAGTACACAGAAGTCAATGCAACAATCTCAGTAGAGGTGAACACATCAGTGTCTGGACAAGTTCTGCCAGCCTAAAGCATCAAGGAGAGTTCACCATCAAGTTGGAGCTTCTCTAAAGTCCAGTATAGCTGAAAACCTAGATCAGCAGGTCTAATTACAGAGAGTTACCATATGGCATTGCTGTCTTGTGTTTTGTATACCTTCAGTAAAATTTGAATGTAGGTATAACAAACTGGAGGAACTATGAAACTTTTGTTTTCATAATATATACAATCAACAGCATTGGAATAAAGTTCTCCAAATAAGCATCCTGAAGCCCCATATTTTGGTTGTTTGGTTGTTTGGGTTTAACACCATTTTTCAGCACAAGATAGGCTATACATGGCAGCCAGTATAAATGGTGAAGGAAGAACCCGGGAAAACCCTGGAAAGAACCACCGACCCACGAGAAGCTACTGGCAAACTTTCTCACATACCCACATTGGCTGAACCCAAGACTTGAACCCACGCAGACAGAGGTGAGATGGCAGTGATCCATAATGGTGAGCACTTTAGACCACTCGGCCGCTCGGTCCCCCCCCCCCATATTTTGAAGCCAATTACTTTTGCATTTGGCTTATGGGCAGATGTCAGTGAGGCTAGTGTTCTCTGGCCCATGAGGGCCTCGGGTTGCTCACCTGACATAAAGGCAAATTGAGCTTATGGTATTGCCCTGTTTTTGCATTGCATCCTGTGTTTTCCATTGTCAGTCCAACAACACTTGCTTGTTGGTACTAAGGCAGGCATTTTTTTTGTGTCTGATTTCATGCAATCAAAGCAGATATGTAGGTTTATAAATCACCTATTACTCAAGAATAGTTTGAAAATTAATGAGCTCTATTCATGTTAATAAAGTGATTCTTGCAACTGATTAAGATTGCTAGCATTGGAAACCATATTTGAGATCTGATTTTGATCAAAAACTTGGAATATATGCTTAGATAATCAATATCTTGAATGAGTTTGATAATGAGTGGGATCCAAGCATATTAATCAGGTGATCTTGCATTTAATCGGCTGTGCTTGTTACCACTGCGAAAGTTATATTTCATCTGAATTTTATCAAATTTTAAATGTAAACTGATTTCAACAGATCTTGGATTAATCTGATATAATGAGATCCATGCATAACAATGAAGTGATCTTTTATTAGATTGGCCATGCTTGTTACAACTCTGGAGGCCATATTTCTGATCCCACTTGGGTCAAACTTAAAATGCGTGGTCATGTACTCAAGGTCTTCAGCAAGTTCAGTAATAAATGAAATCTATGCATAATAATGATTTGATAATGCATGTGATTGGCTGAGCTTCATACCACTTTGGAGGCCATATTTGACTTGTGTAAGCAAGGTTTTACATGAATTTGATATGTAGTAATTAAGATGAAGGTAAATTCCTATTGATGAGGTGATTTTGCATTGGATTGGCTAAGATTGTCAGCACTTTTAATGACTATTGCCAATGAGATTTTTATCAGACTTTGAAAACAATTTATGTGATCAAGATGTCCTACAACTACACCACTCCGGTGGCCTTGTGGTTAGAGTGTCTGTCTCAGATGCTGGAGGTTGCAGGTTCGAACCCCAGCAGAGTCATACCAAAGACTTATCAAAATGGTACTGACAGTTGCCTCGCTAGTCACTCAGCATTAAGAGGTTAAGTGTTGTGACTGGGCGGCACATGATGCTACATGTCTGCGGCATGATGCCACAGTGCTAGACATCACTATAAACTGCCACACTGCAGACATCGTAGCGATATGACTGAAAAAATTTTTAAAACTACGTTAAAAATCGAAATCACACACACACATGTCCAACAACTTTTTTTTACAAGCAAAATCTGCACATATTTATGAAATTCAGTGCAGTTACAAATAGTTCCTAATTTATATGTTAGGTAATCAATCTCTTATAAAATGCCTTCATTCTTTTTCTAAAAGAAAGCACAGGAAGTAACCAAAGATACTGGCTTTTGAGAATCACAAGTATAGGGTTACACAGAGTTCTTCCCTTTGCCAAAATATTTTTAAAACCATAAATATAATATACCTTAGGGAATAATGCTAATAATTTGTAATACTCAAATGAATAATCTGTAATTTATAAGTAGATAAAATAATTGGCTGTAAAACTAGTTTTGTTAATCCAATAAGCAAAGTCAGTGTTGAAAATGTTATAATGATGCATCATGAGTGATCAAGAAAAGGAAACATGATCAAATGCATTGATGTTAGAGACAGTGTACAATACAGACTAGCACACCAGTAAACAAATTGCAGTTTATTAATTGGGGATTAGAATTTCTCTACACAATTATAGATATTTGTTTGCGAAGAATTTTTATTTTTCAAATACTCGTATTGATTTTGCTCCAGTAAAAACATATTTCTTGTAAATAGGCAAAGTATATGGAGTATTTTTGCAGAGAATTGTTTCTAACAGCTTGGTGACACATCAAAATTTTTTATATTTGGAAGCAAGTTTTATATGTTTTGGTAAAATATAGGTTGACATTTGTTAGGATTGCCATGTTAATGTGCATCAGACATTGTCATTTATACGTATCACATGTATTGTACATTATTTTGTGGTGTTTAATAGATTCATGACCATTGCTCACAAATTATTTGAAATTTATCTTTTGTGTTTTTAAGCTTTAATAAAGAATGCCCCATAAGGAAACCCATTGCCTAAAATAACAAAACAAAATCTGCATGACTCAGTAGACCACAAATTAAAGTTTTGTCAGTCAAAAAACTTCACTTTTGATTATGAACAAGAGACTATGCATATTTATTATGCCTATAATTTTGGAGAGAACCTTTAACAGACTATAGTGAAATATGTTCAGTTGATGTAATATAAAATTCTGTACATAGCTTTTGCTATTACCCCAATACTTAAGCCTGCTTAGTGAAATGGTCACATGTAAAGTTATGTAAGCCAGATGGGTGATATCAGTCCAAAATCACATCAGTCATTTTCTAAAATATGAAGTGAGGCAAATGCAAGTTTGTTCTTTCATGCACTTGTTAGTATGGGTGTCAGTTTGATTGTATCGTTAATTAATTATTGAACATGACCTGATTTCTTGTAATCTTATATACATACATTTTAAAAGATGTTTCCTAAATTGGTCATTGCCCATGCTTGAATCTAATAATGAATTTTTGTGTATGTCTTTTAGACATATTTGTATTTTTATTATATTTCAGTGAGAGTCGCTACTTGTTGCTGTTGACAATGGAAAACTATGGAGCCCTTGCAATTTTGCAGCAGTTAATGCCAGCTGGAAATAAAATCATTACCATATTTGGAAGTAGTTTCCCAAATGACCAGGAATACACACAGGTGGGTGGTTCTCTGAAACTTTATTGTTTTATATTGTATTGTGAAAGTACAGAGAGAGATGGTGTTTGACATCACACAAAACTTTACTCAACCATTCTTTCAAAGCTAGATGCAATTTTTTTATATAGGCTATATTTAACTTGAAATTACTTTATGGTAATTGTCCAGAATCCTTCATCAATCGATTTGTGTGCCAACATATGCTGCTTCTTACTGCTCTCCCCTCCCCTGATTCTTCAAGGGAAGCAATCTTTTAACAATGTCTTTTCCAAAACTGCTAGAACAATTTTGACAAAATGTGACAACTGATTGAATTCTGTGTGTGCTGGGGACATGTATTTAAAGTAGCACCAGTACACTAACTTTGTTTGTCTTTGTCTGTACAAGGTAGGCATCCCAATTTTCAGTAAGTACACTGAAGTTGTAAAATATTAGATGACTTAAAACAAAGTTATCTTGTTTTTCATGTTCAAGAAGTAAAAATAGCCATGCCAAGTTATTATTCTTTTATGAAAGGCACATAAAAAATAAGGCCTGGTTGTGAACTCTCTAACCAAAATCAACCCCATCACTCAGTTATCAAAATAATTAAAATTATAGACTGCTTAAATTTTGGCTATGATACACTTATTTATCTTTTTCATAAAAATAATTACTAGTGGGGAAATGTAGGAGATAACATTTCTTTAAATTTTGAACCCAGTACAATAATATGAAACTTGGGTGTGGAACCTCAAAGAAAAATGAGCTTTGAAGAATAATTTTTGTTCAAAGAAATATGTAGATTCTGGGGATATAAAGGTCAAAGGCCACAGTAATGGAAAGTCTAATAATAAAATGAGGCTTAATTTAGTTCAGTACCATGTACCTTGGGCAGAGATTGAGGTCATTGGATTCAATTGGTCAGTAATCTCCAAGAGTCAGTCTTACCCAAATGGTGCCTGCCTTGAGGACAATTAAACACAGGGTTGGTACATAATGAGTTGGCATTGTTTTATTTGTTGGGCACTGTAAATTAATTGTTAAGTACGATCAGCTGGCATTGTTGCCAAAAACAAGTTGCAATTCAAAACAATGGAGATGACAGGTTTATTATTTTGGTAATATAGGTTGGAGAAAGAAAGGGAAGTTGCTGGATCATCAAGTAGTAAAATTCTAGACATTCTGGAGAATAAATTGGATATATTATATGTCAGGACATACATTAACAGAAACTAAGATACACTGACAGCATGTCCTCCCACAGATATGGAAGAAATGGAAAGGAAATATAGCTCTACTCCATTATAACACATAGTTGTGGTCCATAACTGCTGACCACATTATGTACTGAACAGCATTATAGCAAAAATGATAAGAAAATGTTGCGTGTACTTGTGGGGCGGGGGGTATATAAAGCACCAGTCAAGTGTATAGTAATACTGCTACTTTATGTAAATTATGTTTTTTCACTGCAATGGTACATTTAATTATGTCTGATAATAATATTTTAAAAAGTAAATAAAAATATACCAAAACATTACAGTGCTTTCTTTCAACCCCTATTGTCATACATATGATTAGATTGCTAGTAACATTGAAAACAATTATATAAACACATCATTTTAATAAATATACTTGCCAGTTATAATTTCTGTCTACAGCTGCATTAAGTTTAAAGCAGTTAAAAATCTTGTAATCACTTGCAAAAAAATGATTAAATTTAGGTTGCTCTTGAGGCCAATGCAGCCTGACATTAAAAGCTTCATTCTTTTTTAATTAGGAACTAAATAGAATATTTACCACTTCTACACCCATTTTTCAATTAAATAAATAAACATTGATCCGTAACAAGTGCACTGAGTAATGTAAAGTCATTTTTTTCAATGAACTATCTCATTTTCAGTTCAAAATATAAGTTACTTATGATGATTAGCAACTGAGTGGTGTTGCATTATTACAGGATGCTTTTAGCAATTTGAGAACATGGAATAACAGAAATAATGACAAGCTTACATACACGTATGTAATCTATTTAAAATCCTATGATGTCCACAACAAACAAATTTGTTCACAGAAAGTACTAATCCAAATAGAAATAACACTATTCACTCAAATGATGTGCACTTCCTGGAAGTATTTTGTGATATTAGGTTTTTTGAGACCAGATCATTCTTGTTTGTTTTTCTATTTTGTTTAGTGTTTTTAGCATAGTCAATGATATTTCTCAGCTAATTTTCAAGGGCTTGATGTATTGGCTTTCTAGCCACATCATTTTTCAAATGTAAATATAGCTTCTAAAATGGCAGGGGTGTTTCCAGTGGGTCATCATGGTCCTACTTCCTGTTGATTGGGATCTAAATTTTCAGTTTTAGTGCCAAGGAAGAACGTGATGATGTCAGCATCAGTCTTACATTCAACAGTGGGGCAGTCCATATCAGTTTTAATGCAATGCTGAACACAATGACTTGAAATGTCCCCGTAGAACAGCTTTAGCTTCTTCAGCATCTTCCCGAACCAAAATCGAAAGATTATTTTTAAGATTGCAGCAAGCTTGCAATATAACCTTGCGCAAGCTTAGATTTGAAACTGCCCAAGCTTACCAATTACAAGCTTGCACAAGCGTGCCAATTGCAAGCTTGCAAGCAAAGCTGACCTATCTAGCTGCATCAGAAGAACTGATATGGCATTGATTAAAGTATTCTATACATGGTCACATACCTCCATTATTCCAGTTCTTGATGTGCGAAAAGTATGTAATATCAGATATTAAAATGAAAATGTTAATATATGGTGAACATTAATTAGCATGAGATCTTACTGTCACAATGAAAGAAAAGAATGAAGTCATCAAATCATTTAATAATATTTAATCAGATAAAAATAAGAGCATATGAATGGAATCTGTGTGAGGAAACTCTACCGGTATATACTTTTGTTCTGTATAGCTTTGGAAATGTTTTACTAATTTACTTCTGTGTAGAAATCCATTTGGGGGAGGATGGTGTCAAATGGTTAGGTTCCCTCTCTCATCTGTCAAAATGATAAACTATTAGGTGAAAACAAGAATGTTTGCCATTTGAATTACTCGAACAAACCTCTTCTAAACAAAATCCTCAGAATAAAATTCTGCATCCTCCTCTGCTTCTGGTGTGATTCAGGTATCATCCACTGAAATAGATTACAGCAACATGTACTGTGTAACCAGGAAAAAAACTTAGTATTTACCTCTTTGGCAAAAGCATTTCATTTTTAGTTCATCATTCCAAAATCACTTATCAAGTCTAAGAAATATCAGTAAGTGTTATTCAAGATCATCCTTTAATGAGCTCCTAAATTTTAGTTTTACCATCCATTTTGAAAGGGCTATGACATATGTCAAATGAATGGTACTTCAGAGCTTTAAACACAAAAAATCCAATGAAACTGGTCAGGTACCTTATGACATTTTGAAATAAAATAACTGCCATCTTCATTGATAATGAAAAGAATTAAATGTAATAATCTCTGAACAATTGTTGAATTTGATATGCGAGAGGTAAAAAAGACCCTAAGAATAATGGAAGTGAGATTAACAAGCATGCATATAATTTTACAATCGTAGCCCTATTGTCGATAACTGACAGTACTGCATCGATTACTGCAGTTTGGCAAGCACAGCAATAAATAATAATGATCTGCTGAGTTGTCATCTCAATCATTGGGTGAAGCAACATTACAAAGTCATTTTTGATGTATTTAAATCGTAAAAGTGAAACAGTACGCTGCTGCCAATCTACAGACCCGAAAACTGGTAAAATACAACAGACTCTTGAGTTTACTCACCAACATGATAACCGTGATTTCAAATTATCTCTCATGTCATAGGATCAGTTACTGCACATATATTGGTTCTGTGAGCAATAAAATTTCCCTAATTAACAAGCAAAATTGTGATGGTTCAACCTTGAAAATTGCACCCAATTTTAAACGTGAGGCTACATGGCTGTTTTGTGTGATTGTGACTCAAAAATGTTGTGTGTCTATTTAGAGTTCGTAAACCAATCTCCTGACCATAAAAAGGGGGAAGTAACCTCCTTTAATGCCTTGATACAGAATTAAGTCTCTGTTGTGGAAAACACATTTCATCTTGCATGCTTTTATTTGATTTCTTTTTAAACAAGCAAAATTCACAAAGCTCAATTCTTTATAGAATGTTGGCAGAATGGGATGCATCTCTCTCTCTCTCAAAGAAAACAAAAACTGTATATATTTTTAAGTTTTTATTTAGTATGTAAGTAACTGACAATTATTTTTTTTTCTGCTGGCAGCAGATTGTCATTGAAACAAATATACAACAATTCTTTCATAAACTTTATGCCAGAAGTTAATATTACAAGATTTACAGAGTCTATATTTAATGGTGCATACATTGTCGGTAAATAGCATTTACAAGTACGTGACATCAATATCTTGCTGTATTAAGTTAGTCAGTAAAAATAACTTTGCAGTCAGCAATTACTGTCTATTTTACAGGGTTTTACTAAATGGAATTCTTTATCTAGTCTTCCATTCCATGACAAAATTACTGCATAGCTAATTGAGTGTACAATCACTTAAAGAATTTCCATTATGCAAAAAACTCGGTTGTTTCTCGAACATATATAATATTTGTAAAAATGTGAAAATTAGAAAAAAGACATTTGTAGATATAGTAACATTTCATATTTTGCCTTGGTCAATAAATAATTCAGTTTATTTTGAAATATATTAATAATGTTCACAGTTAATTTAAACATAGAGGAATGTTGGAATAATATATTGTATTTATGTATCAGCCAAGTACAAGTAATTTAAGATTTTAGCATTTTTGCAACACTGAAAATGTATATTATTTAACTCAAGTGCATTATCAGATGCTATAAATAAAAACTAGATTACCGGTAACATCTTTTAATTTGACAGTGTAGTTTCTTATACTGAGCATGATCTAGTCACAACATATATTCTTCAGCATTTCAGGAAGTACTGATCTTATGCAGAACTGCCAATTTTCAACTTTCACGATTGATTATTGCAAGCTTGCGCAAGCTTACATCAAGTATTGTAGATTTTGCAAGCTTGCAGACTTGGAAAAATTCATTTTGCAAGCTTGCACAAGGTTGAACTTTAAATTTTGCAAGCTTGCAGACTTTGAAAAATTCCTTTTGCAAGCTTGTGCGAGCACCCTTGCTAACTTATGCAACCTCAGCAAGCTTGTCATAAGCTTGCAGCAACCTTGCTGCAAGCTTGTGATAAGCATGCATTTTGGTTTGGGTTGACAGCCTCCTCTGTGTATCCCTTAAACTCACAATCCTATTCACAAAATAAGTTTTCCTCTTCTTGGATGTCTTCATTGCAAGATTAAATGTCTTAATTCACTTCTAAATACTGACAAGACTAAACTCACTTTTAAATCTGATTTCAATGAAAAGTGACACTTAATTGATTGACTAGACCTTATTTGTACTGTAGCTACCCTATGCAAATGAACATCCATCTACTAGATTTTGATGTAAAGTTTCCAACTTTTGTCCATAGTACTACCTTGTTATATCTGGAATTGCATTTTAGCAAAGTGGGAGAGAGTGTATAAAATGAAACCTGCATGCTGGACCTAAATGCTTGATTATCTAATCAAACTCAGATAGCACATTTTTGCCTGTAACATTTAATAAAGTAAGTAGATTTAATTTTTTTTGGCTGCCAGTTTTATTATTATCTATAAGTTATTGCAAACCCAATGACTTAAAGCACACAAGGAAAACACATAATCAAAACTTGCAAGGATTTACTCCCTGTCCTTGTTATTCTTAACATATTAGCTAAGGTGGCATTGCTCAGCTTGGCTGAATTGGTAAGTGTTTCATTCTGAATGCTCTCAAGAATAATCATAACTTGACAAAAAATGTAACTACTAGTATATATAGTACTCTTTGCAGTCACAGCTGTGTGTATATAACATTGCAGGGTCTTTTTTACCAAGTTTGAACCAGTTTATCTGTCATAAACTTACAGTTAAATAAGTGATTTGTATTACTGATGTTATATCCCATTTTCAGTGCATTTGAACAGTTTTATTTATCACAGGTGTGTCGTAACATCAACCGCATCAAGGTGTGCATGGAGACAGGTAACACAGTGGTATTGCTGAATCTGGAAAACTTGTATGAGAGTCTCTATGATGCTCTCAACCAGGTGAGTTGAATCTGTTCTAAACCATTTCTATATTTTTGAAAATAGATTTGTATGAAAATGCAATTTACTCTGATTCAGCAGTCATGTAGACTGATATTATGAATGCAAACTGTAGAGCTGAATATAAATCCTGTTTTAGTCTGGTCTTGCAGTGGGCTTGTGATAAAGGTCTCATTCTGTCATTCACTGTGTTTCATAAGATACATATTCAGAGAATGAATTTTTATATATGCTTTTAAATAAGCATGGCCTGTGGGCTTAATTCATCAAGATCATGCACTAGGTTATGATAAAACCTGCACGAATTCTGTTACTTGAAATTAATTTTAGTTTTTGTAGTTCAGATTTTTAGCTCATGTGGCTAAAAGTAAAGTGAGCTTGCAGTAATCAACTTAGAATAATTGGAGAATAATTGGACCCTTTAGTTTTCATGACACCTTGTTATAAAAATTTATAATAACTTTAAACAGTACACAACATTTCCAGACATTTTTTTAAAAAGTTGTTAAGAAATAAATATGTTCAAGTTATATTTTACCTGTACTTGAAAATGGATTCTTATATAGTCTACCATCAAGCTGTGTAACCAAATTGATTACATTAATTACATGTTGATTAACTGAGGACTATTCCATTTAAACATACATGGTACCCAGGGAAGGCACTTTTTAAAAAATATATGCTTGTGTATTCAGATTACCCAAAGAGTTCATATGAAAGCAATACAAAATTCTAAATTGCATCTAAGGGCATCTTCACTAGCCAAGGTTCTGGTATGTTCAGCCTATCTACACCTTGGCATATCAAGCAGATATTTCTGTGCCTTGGCTCTGTGAATTTCATTGGATGCGGTGGAAAGCCACCACATCCAATCAAAATTATGTTGTTCAAAATTGGATCACTGTTCCTACATGATCAAGACAAGGGGAGCTCACAGTTTGAATGGACTCAGAAATAAGTAATTTTCCACTGCCGGTCCATGTTTGTACAAATACCTTTCACTCAAATAAACATGTAGTGGCTTCTCTCTGGTACAGAGTCATACTTTCAATGTTAAACTTACAAAGTATCTTTTTGAAGTCAGTTGCCTCCACCATTTTCAGCCGATGTACAAGGCACCACTGTTACATGCTGTTGGTTAGTTGGCATTATATACTAAGGGAGGCTCATGAAATCCAATTGATGTCGCTAGGACAAAGCACTAAAATATTTGTTTGATCAGCCAAAGTCTAGATAGGGTTACCTTATCAGAACCTTGACTAGCGAAGATGATCTAAGGGTGACTATCCTACATTAAAAGTTACTTCCCTGGCCTGCATGTATATGTTACTGGAACAGCCCTGAAGGTATTTCAGTGGGCAGTTATATAAACAGCTGATCAAGCAGTTTCCTAAGCAAAGCAGTTGATAAAATTGTTTAAGGCAGTTCTCATTGAATTTGATTAACTTGTGTGATTTTAAAATTGTTTAACATGTATGCAGATTATTATCTTTGTTTTGGGTTTTCCAGTAAAATCAACCAGTTTACATTTTTTATTGTGTTAACTAGTATGATCATCTCCAACATGCAAGTTTCACAAGTTCTTGTAGTCTCAGTTGTCTTTGTTGCCACGTTTGGGAATTTGTGATCAGAATATGTGAAACTTTGGGTCATCTGAAGATGTGCAGTCGTGAGTTTTGCTACTTTATTGCTCCTTATTTTGAAAACAAAAACAAAATTTATTTCACCCTTATTCTGTCTGAATGGATGATTATTTAGACATGTTGTTTTCACAAAATTAGGACTTCATTTTGAGATTTTGTTTGTCCTAATAAGTTTTTTTTACTGGTTTGAAATTTTTTTTTACAAAAAGACAGATTTTGATCAAGCTTTTGATCTTTTTATATCTGAGCTGTCTTATAAAGGAATTTGATAAACTGCATCACTGGATCTTGAGATCAAAGTCAAAAGTCACTTATTGGATTTTGCACATCAGTGAACCTATGTCTGTGAAGTTGCATTTCAACAAAAAAGTTGATAGTCTAGTCTCCAGCATTAATTTGAAAATCAGATGTTCCCATACAAAATTTTCCATTTGGACTGGATATAGAATCCATATGTATGTTTACAGAAATTTCCATATCAACAATTTTATTCTTTAGCTGTGCCACTGTTATGAATTTCAGTGTATCCATATGGAAATATGGATTCCTTACGTACTTCTTTTGGAAAATCTCATGGAATATGCAAATTAGACCATGAGATTTGTAGATTGTCTGCATGGAATAAAATTAAAATTCCATATGGAATTTGGCAATATACTGTATGGAATTTGTAAATGTCCCATATGGAATATAATTGAAGTTCCATATGGAATTTGTAAATAGTCCATATGGAATTTGCCAATACTCCATATGGTATGTGGCAGTAGACCACGACCTTTCATGACCATTCTTCAAGCACCATCCCTTTACAAAGTCTGAAATATAAGATAGAATCAAAATTAATAAAGTTATGACTTACCAATGTTTAACATTATATAGTTTTTCTTTTGCTTAACCATGCATAGCTATTCCAGTTGTTCTGCTGATGTGCAACCTAAACCACATGGTTTGTCCTTCACCTTATCTTTAAGAATTGAATGCACTGATCTTAAGAATTTATGTCAACAAACTGCTACCAAAGCATAATAAAAAAATATATACACTTTATGAATTTTTAAAATTTTTCACAGGTTTCTGTGTCATTTTCTTCTGTAGAAAAAAAATTGGAAAAAAGAGTAAGCAAACAATCCTTATAATTGCACATTTTCTGGTAATTTTCTCAGAAATACAAGTTAAACCAAAATTGATCAAAGACGGGATAATTGGTTATTTGGATCATCAATAATGAGTATGCTCATTAGTGAAGTTCATCAGTAACCAATATTCATGAAATCATATGAAGAAGGAAATGAAATGAAAAAAAATTATCATTAGGAATTAAGCTGTACCTCTGATAGCATAAAGTCTAGTTTTGTCCAGAGGAGGGCGGTCATCATTCTTAGAAGATCCAGTGATTCCCTGACCTCTGAACTTTTTTCTTGGTAGAAAAACAGACTGTAAACTAACTGCATTATTAGGGTGTAGCCTGGCTTACTGCTATTTGCAGCTTTGTGTGTGTGTGTGTGTGTGTGTGTGTGCATATATATATATATATATATATATGTGTGTGTTTATGTGTGTGTGTGTGTGTGTTTTTGTTCACTCAATAAAAAAGGGAATATGGTATCAAAACTAAATTGTGTTGTTGGGTTAGTTTTAACTTCGATTCCACAGCTTGTATTTGTTATAGCAAATATTTGAATGTCCTATCTAGAATTTTTCACTTGAGAACTCTTTACTTTAACTGTCTTTCAGTACTATGTCTATTTTGGAGGAGAGAGATATGTGGATCTTGGACTGGGAACCCATAGAGTCAAGTGCAGAGTGCACAAGAACTTCAGGTATACTTCTTTAATTTCTTCATAATGCACACATTCAAAAATTATTACCTGGATTTTCATAATTCACTGAATGTCATCAAGAGCATAACACAGTTTAAGTCACCATTTATTTGTCATCTTATTTGTGCTTCTGTGTATGTTTAGTATAGTACTACCTGTTTATCTCGACATCTTCTGGACCAAGGTAACATTGTCAACATAAGTGGATATCGAGATAAGTGTTGGTTGGACTGGGGCTGAAAAATTATAAAATGTTGCATGCAAGTGAAATTTGTAAGAGGTGAACTGTAGTCAGTGAGTAGGATTTACACTGAGAGAAGTTAAACAATGGAAATTTTGATTAAATGAAGACGAAACTAATCTGAAATACACTTGTATATGGATAACTTACATTTGTATAGTACAATTCATACTGTGTTAAGTACTATACATGGATATGAAAAATCCATGAATTTGAGTATAGATCACATGTTAGAAAACACAAATAACACATATAAAAACGTTACTTTTCATTTGACCTATATCCTGTTGTCAAAAAACATCTGTCACCAAACAATTCACTGTGATTTTCATTGTCATCAGTAGCACATGATTGTATAATTGTTGTTTACATGCTACATGTACATGTACTTAAATTGGCCTAGATTTTTATTCACACAAAACAATTATCATCTTGCTGAGGCTAGCAAGGGATGAGGCTATTCATCAGGAAATAAAAATGTGAACAAATTAAAAAGATTAACAAACATCCTTGCAGAATGTCCACATTCAATTAACTTGACAGTCCGATATCTATAGTTTCAAAACATAGGAAATTTAATTTGCATTTTATGGTAGTGATCATAAGCATAATTTTTTTAAACATGTTCCGATCACTTTGACGAATGTAACAATTGATAAGATTCCATTACTTTTATCCAAGTTTGGTACTGACTTCCTTTGATGAAAGATGCTTTGTTTTTATTAAAGATTGAAGTTGGCTTGCTTTAATGCAGGGTGCATGTGTTATTGAAGCTGGCTGAAAAGGCCAACTTTGGAGGATAAAACAATGCCCCATTTGTTATTGTGGTGGGCAACATCAAATAATTGTAGAAACAAAGTATGGGTGAGAGCTGGCAGCTTGTCGACATAAATGATTAGAAAAGAAAGGATTTGTTCAATTAGAGACCTTGGGCTTCATCAACATACACATTTATTTTTTGTCTCACTGTCAATGTAAGCATGACAAAATTTGGTAGTAACAATAGACCATGGGCCCAGGAGTTAGTATTTTGTATTGATATGCGTGGCTGTTTGACATCAATGATGTAGATACAGGTGGACAGGTCTTTATGAAAAGAAGTTAGTTTGGATATATCTGATCATTTATACAGATGTTGCAGATACTTGCATAAGCTTCTTAGTGATTTGGGGGAAGAATTTTGGATAACAATAAGGATTTTAGTGTCATCAAATTTTAGTGAATCTTTACTTGCAGCATATGAAATAGACCCTGCCAGCATTTTTGAGCCTCACAAAATATAAACTCTGATTTTCATTTGGTTACTTGCTAAAATTTATGAAGATTTGTCCTTACTAGAATCATTAAAAGTGAGTGAATAAGATTCAGTGACAGATATTCTGTTTTTTGGGGGGAGGGTTTATGGATCCAAACAAAAATACCTGATTTTGAATCCGTCTCAGATTGTCTCATGTACATACAATGTTATAGGTAACATTATATCTGCCTACATTTGGTGTGTGGGATATAAAAATACACAATAGAGAAGAGATGATAGTCAATTCTTGTGCATATTTCCCTCAAAGGTTTTGTTTAAATTTTCTGATCAGTGAAAATTATCTGTGTCTGCAGTAAGAGAGTGTCAGACATTCAGTGTTTGCACTAGTTGTCGTGTCCAATCGTGTCATTCGTGATGGTAGATAACATGTGTTTTGATATTGTGCCTTCAAAATGTGATCTTAATTTCATAATGTTCTTAACTTAACTACCCCAACTACCAAAATAATCATGCTTGTTTTTGTTTGATTACTTGTATGGAGTAAAAACCAGTTCAGAGAACTTTTGCTGCTGATCACGAAGCAGTAAATAATCTTTATAAAAGATGAATTTCATTGTCTTTTGCAAGGTTATGAAGCATAATAGTTATTGTTTATTTCATTGCAAATCTTTGGTGTATATAACATGAATCGGGTTGTTCCACATCATGTACTTTACTTATTCAAACTACCTTAATAACCTTTCCCAAATCAGGAATAGCAGTACAGATCACCCTAGCATACATGCCAGAAGACAATGTGTCAAGCGAAAAATGTGATTTTTTTTTACATCCAAACCCCCTAAAATGGTTGTGTTTCTAAAAACATTATTTTCAGTTATATTACTTTTAAAATAAAGAGGAAGGGTCTTAAATCATGATATATGCCCATGCCATATATAAAACAGCAAAAGCAGTAATGCTTAATGCTCATAGAAAACTATTACCTAGGGTCAGTTCATACAAATGATTGTCATATTGGAATTAAAAACATAAGTTAGAGATGTACAACCATCCTTACACATAGTACTTAACTGACTCGGAGTAATTAGATTGATATTGTGTTAAGACTCATTGGTGGGTGAACCTATCAGAATAAATTGCTATAAGTGAAATACAAAGTGGAACAATCCAATTCATTTGAAATTACATAAATAAAAAAAATCATGTTAAAGAAACAACAGGTTTTACTACCCATTGCCTTGGCTGATAATGTTTATGCCCCCAGCTGCCTTGCAGACAGTGCTGCAGCAATGCTTCATGTATTTAATCAGTTTTATGGAGAAAATACTTAGTCCACAGGAAAATACCTGTCATAAATGTTAATACAGTGACCATGGAT
Organism: Megalonaias nervosa; assembly: GCA_016617855.1. Classification (NCBI taxonomy): domain Eukaryota; kingdom Metazoa; phylum Mollusca; class Bivalvia; order Unionida; family Unionidae; genus Megalonaias; species Megalonaias nervosa. The sequence goes on from JAECUM010095455.1 coordinate 17,449, forward strand.
TACTTGTGATATTTTTTAATAATGTTCTAGATGTGTGTGTGCAGAGATAGGACAAAATGATTTTTCTGCTGTGGATTTTCAAACAGGATGCATTTATTAAGATGGCTGCCAACACTCAATGATCAACTCAACTGCTTTTCATCACTTGCCATCACTGTACTCTGTATTTGTTGTGACTACTACAGTTAATACATATCATAATAATACTGAAATATATACTAAGAGACAAACTTTATAATGAATATTTTTAATCATGGATTCATCTACCACATCAATGTCAACTTTCTCACATTCTTCTGACTCTGAAAATTTTTCATTTGAAGGATTCTCTGATGTAGAGCAAGACCTTCCTGTTAAGGACTATTTAGAGGGTATCATCTACAATGTGAAACATTTAAATTCATCTAATTTCACAATAACATTTTTGACAACTGGCTTATTCCATCAGTTCCTGGAACAAATTAAAAAGGAATTCACTTTTGATTCATCCCAATCCAAGTTTACTATTACAACACATGCTGATGGACTAAAATGTGTACTTAGTTTTAATTGTGCTGAAAGTCTAATAGAAGTTAGGGGTTTAGGGTCAGTGAAATGGAAAGATAAGAACTTCATCAGAATGGCTAATGATCTATTTTTAGAATCCCCTATGAGTGAGGATAGTTTCAATTCCACATGTTTATCAGATATAGTGGACTCAAATGAGAGTTGTAGTCATAGAAACCAAGAATTATCTGATGAGAGAGCTGACCCACTTTCTAGGGTTCCTGCAATGAATAGTACTCCAACAACTATGATCCCTATGCCACCTACAGAGGGCCCTACTAGAGATCATAGACAGCACTCTCCATGTATGTGTAATACTGACCTGCTGCTGACTGTTATACAAACACTCCAGAAGCAAGTGGGCAAGATGCAAAAACAGATTGACAAGCTAATAAATGAGAAGGCTAGATTAGCTGTCCAGAGAGAGAAACCTCTGACTCTCAGCAGACATTCATAAACCATTGGTCCTAAACCTATTTCTCTAAGTAAAATTGTACAGACACCTGATGTATTGCCAAAAGAAAACCCAATGCAGTTTTCCAACTTTATCAATGACTCAGCCATAGCAGATAAAGTTAAGAGTAATAAAGCACCATACAGACAAACTACATGAATACAAAGTAAACATTATACTTTTCCTTCCACCAGCAGAGATAACATCCTCCTTATTGGTAGTTCCATTTTACATGGAATTAACAACAGAGGGCTCAGGCACTGTGTTAGAAAGCATGCCATTTCAGGTGCCAAAATACAGACAATACTGGAAGATATAAAAATATATGATCTCTCCAAGTTTACTAAAATAGTCCTCTATATTGGAAGGAACAATGCCAGCGAAGGGACTGATCTAGAACTTTTTGAAGAACTATATGACCAATTACTTACACACATCCATAAGCAAAATCAAAGCTGTCAAATTGTATTGTGTGAAATGGCCCCCAGGGGAGATTGTGATGTGTTAGATATCAATGAAGTCATTTGAAGACTGGCAAGTGAGTGGAAGTGTGATATTGTTTACAATTACTTGAGTTTTTTTGACAAAGAGGGACAAGTGATGCAACATTTATTTGGAAAAAGAGATAATATCCATATGTCTACCAAAGGGGTGGAAAAGCTGGCAAAAAATATAAATGTAGTCTTTCATATAGTCTGGTCTTACAGCCACATTACAAACTTCATCTGTTCCTATAAACCCAATGTAGGTCAAAACAGCATCAGACAATATAGTCAGCCATATCAATACAGTCAGTACACTTCTGAATGTGATTACTGTGGCGAGAACAAACATACAGCACAGGAATGCAGGCATTGACAATGCCATCAGTGTGGTAGCTTTGGACACAAAGCCAAAACTCACACTAGATTTATGAAATAGGAAAAGGGCAATCAGAGGCCATCTCAACTCCACAGGAAGACTCTATTCAGCAGGAGGACCAATCTGTCTATCAAGGACTGTCATATACACCATGCATCCCTTGTCAAAACAGATTTGATCCCCTTGCTGATGGATGTTCTGAATGTGGAAACTTACCAGCTACATGTACATATTCAAATATGACTGATAGTTCAGATTTATACAATGATTATAAAAGTGGAAAATGCAGTTGTAAAAAAACTAATTTTTTATAGAATAGTGACAGTTGTAAAGATGATCATTGTGAACATAGTTTTAATACTTTTAATGTCTCCTTGAGTGCCTCTAATAGCATTGATGTTAATCTCATGAATTTAGGAGTTTCTAGTAAGGGTTTACACATAGGTCATTTAAATATTCAGGGTTTTCGTGGAAAGATTGATCAAGTGAAGTTAATGCTAACCTCTCCAAATAATAATATCCATTTATTTGGACTCTTGGAAACAATGTTAACTGAAAATCAGGGTGAAAATTTCTTGTATATCAATGGCTATGACAAACCTTATCGAAGGGATAGGAAAGCAGGCGGTGGTGGGCTCCTTGTGTATGTTAGAACTGGTACTACTTCTAAAAGACGAGAAGACCTTGAAATACAGGAAATAGAATCCATTTGGTTACAGGTCACTCCAGAAAAAGCTAAGCCCTACTTAGTGGGTTTTGTGTACAGACCCCCATCATCACATGCTGATTGGTGCGAATATTTTGAACTTCAAGTAGATAAAATTTCAAACAAAGAGAAAGAATTTTACATTCTAGGTGATATAAATAGAGACCTTCTCAATGATCAAATAAAAGTTAATTGGATGAATTTTATTGCTTCATTAGGTATGGAGCAAATGAACCTGACAGAGTAACATCTACCTCTAAAACACTTATAGATCATATTTATACCAATACAAAAGAAAATGTTCTGGAAGTAATGGTTCCAAAGATTGATGTAAGTGACCACTTCGCAAATTTTCTAACACGTAAAGTCAGTGGCAAATCAGAAAAAAATAATATCCATAAATCCATTACTTACTGATCTTTTCAAAACTTTGATACTGTTAAAAATTCCTGGAAGACCTGAAACAGATTCCATGGAATACAGTCCAAATCTTTGAAGATATTGATGATATTTTAGATACTTGGACAGATCTGTTCATCAGTATAGTAAACAAACATGCCCTTTTAAAAACACACAGGATAAAGAAAGACCACCAGCCAGGCTGGATCTCTCCAGAAAATTTTAGATGCAATAAAGCAAAGAGACCAACTAAAATCAGTAGGAAATCAAACTGAATATAGACTTTGGAGGAATAAAGTTAATAAAATGATACGTCAAGCCAAACAAGCGCACTACAAAAAAGTGCTGGATGAAAAGTAAAATAACCCGAAAGCTATCTGGAAGGTGTTTACAGAGTTTGGTGCAGGGAAATGTAAGAGTAAAACTGAAATTTTATCCCTCAATCGTGAGGGCATTTATACCGATAATCCAACTGACATCTCTAATATTTTTAACGACTTTTTCGTTCAAATTGCTGAAAAACTTAAAGAGCCCAGAACTTCATCTGATCATCCGGAACTCAAAAATTTTTGTGCTAAAAAACTACCAAACAATATAAAGTTTGAAATTCCTGAAATGAGTCCACAATTTGTGTTGAAATATATTAAAAAAAGTGGATGATTGTAAAGCTACAGGACTTGAAATGATTGGACCAAGGCTGCTAAAGATAGCTGCACCTGCACTGCAATTGTAAAGAGTATAGCTTTCATTTTGCAATGAAAGTATTCGGTCTAATAAATTTCCACAAACATGGAAAACTGCCAAGGTTACACCATTGCATAAAGCAGGAACAAAAGATGATGTAAATAACTACAGACCCATCTCTATCCTTCCTTGTCTCTCCAAATTACTAGAAAAACATGTACATGATTCTTTTCTCAACTATTTAATACTTATGATTTTATTCATGATAATCAGTCTGGCTTTCGACAGAATCACTCCTGTGAAACTGCACTTGTATCTTTGATTGATAAATGGCTGAAAGCTTAGATCAAGGAGAAATGGTAGGCACTATTATGGTTGATTTTCGTAAAGCTTTTGATCTTGTAGACCATGAAATTTTGCTTGAAAAACTAAAAATCTATCAATGCAGTGAAAACTCCCTAAACTGGTTTACTTCTTTACTTAACCGATAGAGTGCAAAAAGTATCTTTAAATGGTCAACTGTCTGAAAGTAAAAATATTAATTGTGGAGTACCACAGGGCTCTATCCTTGGACCTCTGTTATTCATTCTTTTTATCAATGACTTACCTCTCAAGATTGGAACTTCAATTTCTTCCACTGACCTCTGTGCAGATGATACTACACTGTCTGAGATGGGTAAAACCAAAACAGTACTTGAAAATAACTTACAAGATGCTCTCAACAAACTTCAAGTATGGTGCAAGGAAAACAGTATGATCATAAATACAGAAAAAACGAAAGCCCTACTAGTTACAACACAACAAAAACGAGCAAGTCTAGATAGCGACAAACTCCAGGTTCTATTTGACAATGTGAGCCTTAATATGACCTCTCAGGATAAAATTCTTGGTGTATTCGTAGATAACAATCTTACTTGGTCTATTCACATTAAACATGTTTCAAAAAAGGTTAATTCTTATCTTTGGCTACTGAAGAAAATCAAAACATACATTCCTCTTCAGTATAGGGTCATCTTTTATAAAAGTTACATTCAGCCGTATCTGGACTATTGTAATGTAATTTGCGGTAATATGTCTAATTCAAACATAACAACACTTTTAAGACTCCAAAAGAGGGCTTGCCATTTAATTCTAGATCAATGTATAGACAATTTCCAGGATGCAATGAATAATATAAAGATTTTAACAATACATGAAAGAATATTTCTTAGAAAGGCCAAACTGATGTATAAAGTATCCAGAAAAGCCATTCCTGTCTATCTAAGCAATATCTTTCATCAAAGAGATGCTGATGATATTCCAAATTTAAGGTCCATAAGAAGTAAAAATTACATTATACCAAGGCCAAAGAAGGAATTGTTTAAAAAAAGTTTTCAATATACTGGTCAACTGGTATGGAACAACATTTCCAGTGACATAAGGCAGGCTCCTAGTATTTCTTCTTTTCATAATCAATATCTCAAATGGATGAAGTCATGAGAAAATTGAACAGTTCTAGTACAATAAATACCACCTGCTTTTCTATAATTTTACATCATTTTCACAGTTGAATTTTTCAATGCAGGATGATATTTTATATTTTATATTTTCAATATGTTTATGTTATGTATTCACAGATGCCTGTGCATGTGTTCCAGGCTTGATACTTTGACTTTTAAAATCACTTAATTATTTAGTGTCAAGCCAGATTCTTCACATCATGTTGTATATACTGTATATATTGTACATAACAGATAGAAGGCCTCAAGGTAGATTAGTTCTGTAACTAATTGAGTTACCTTCTCTAAATAAAGTCTTTATTATTATTATTATTATTATTAGAGAATAGTTTCTTCCAACCTTTTTATTTCATAAGGAAAACTTACAATTCCTATCTTTTCTTGTCATATTATGACCCTGTGAAAATAAGTACATCCTTGCTATCTTGGACTATGTTTCACTGTACACTCATGAGAATTGGTGTGCAGATGCATCTCAAGGGGAGTAACCCACACACACCAACACTCCCAAGTTTTATGCCATATATACAAGGTATGTGTTAACCTATGTACCACTGGACAGATCCGACCCATGACCTTATTTTATCCACGTGCTCTCATAGCATTTTCTGTTTATTAAGTTTATATCAGGATTGTTTATTTTATTATTATTTGGCATTTTTATCTTATTATTATTCTGCATTTTTTTTCAGTTTGAACTTATTCAATTCCACTAGAAACAAACCACAGTACATTGTATGCGATTTTTCTTTCGGTGTAAACAGTAGAGGGCGACAGCAAGAATCACAGTTCCATGCAACTTATTGTATGCCCCTATTTAAATTAAAGCCATTATTATTAGGATATAAAGTCAATATGACTGAAAATTTATACACTTGAATGGATGAGGCACAGACTCTGAAGCAGATACTGTGAGACCAGTGAAATGAAAATCGAATGCAAACAGAATAGAGAATGAACAAAAATTAAATGAAATGCAGAATAAACATAAATGATAAATGCATTTTTAAGAAAATTGATAGAAAAAATAATTAAGAATGATGAATTTTAAATAAAAATAAAACAAAATGTGAATGTATTTCATTGCTTAATTTGAAAATTGATTATTTTTAAACTGCTGCTAAATTTCCAAGGTCAAGAGTCCTTTTGGTTTTTAATCCAGAATCATATCTTTTACATTAATACACAATGGTTCACCCCTTACAAGCCATAACATTGTCCTGGTCAAGGCAGGCATAGAAACATCCACTTTTTTATAATGTCAGTTGGTGTATCTGAAAAATCTTTATTTGATTGAAATGAAATAAGAAATAAAATTTACTGATGAGTATTCTGCAACAGTAATTTTTCTTTTTACAGTTGTTATGATTTATTGCAAATTCTATGCTGTCTTTTGCATTTGATGCATTTGCTATTTCATTGAAGCACACTTTTAATAAGGCAAGATATGAAAACACTTGTTCTCTCCCTTTAGCACTCTCAAAAATAGAAAACTGTCTTCACTAAAATTTCATTTCCATTTCATTACCAACAGGTGAAAAACAAAATTGTGGTTTAAAGAAACCAACAAAAACAAAATCTGAGACCAATAGCAAAAGAATAATCACCAATGGAATGCAGATGCAACCAGAATGCATATAGAATGGCTTGGTTTTATAGGTTTAATGCCATTTTTCAGTACATGATAGGCTATACATTGTGGCCTGACTGTATGTTGTGGAGAAAGAACCCAGGAAACCCCAGAAAGAACCACCAACCCATGTGAAGCTACTGGCAGGCTTTCTCACATATCGATGCTGGCAAAGCCAAGACTCAGACCCACATGGACAGTCATGAGATGCAGTGATCTGTAATGGCGAGTGCTAATAACCACATGGCCCCACACAAAATGTAAAAAAATATCTTTTGTAAATTACACAGGATGAAGAAAAAATGTATTAAATGCAAATTATTCTTTGCCAAGGAATGTACAGCAATCTGACCTTGATGAGTCTGAGTGAGTGATCTGAGACTTTTTACTGTTAATAACAACTTATAGTCTTGTATATACAGAGTTGAAGCAGTTCTCCCATGATAAGCTCATGGGACAAACCTTGTGAAAAAAATTGAAAAATTGGGATATAGGCTTAACATCAAATGATGTTAAATTGTTATGGGTGAAATTTGGTACATCAATAAAAAGTCTAGAACAAACAAAAAAAAAAAAGACCTGTATACCCTAATTTACAACCAGTACAGTAGGAAATAGGCATATTTTTTCTTGGCCTTATAGGTATCAAGTACTGTATTGTCTAATTTTCAAAATTTTCATTTACTATCTTTTAGATGAATAAAACATTCATAGTAACACTGAATTCTCATTGTATAAATGAAAATGGTGCCATTCAGACATTCATTGTGACCAGCACATAGGTAAGCTTGAAAATATTGTTATTGATACTCCTCGTGATTGGGTGATCATATCAGAATTGATTTCTCAACAGAATTCTTATGATGTGTAGTTGGTTCTGTGAAATGGTGCCAATCTGATATCCAGTATGGCTGCCACAGTTGCCATCACTGGGCTCAGGAAGCAGTTTTTCAAGCACTATTCTATTCCCTGGTGAGAGTGAGTAGGAATAGATACTTGTCCCTGCCACTACTTATTCGGTGCAGCAACAGTACACTTAAACAACTACACTACTTGTGCTCATACAAAGAAAATCCTCCATCATCTGACAAAAATGCTCGATACTATAATGGGTCCAAACCATGCAAATATCATGTTCCAAGTGAAGACAACAATTATAAAATCCCCTTAATACATAGCCCATTTGAGAAATCTGTAACAAGAAGCAATGTTTGCAGTTTCAAGGGGATTTCTTAATGGTGTTTGTGTTTACAGTGATACTTTCAGTCATCTATGTGCCACAGTGGTCTTCTTGAAAATCATGTCATCACTATTTCTGCTGAATGAATGGTCATATCAGCATGGGGTTTTCACTACTTCTCATGTTGTAAACTTGGTCATAAATGAAAATGGTACCAACCCAAACTCTGGTATGATTGCCAGAATAGCCATCTTGAAAATCTTGCTATTATTACTCTTCCTAGGTGGCTTGTCATAATGACATTGTGTTTTCAACAAAAGAATTATGATATCTAGTTGGTACTAACTAGAAATAGTGCCAATCTGTTATCGAATATGGTCACAAAAGAATCCATTTTGAAAATCCAAAATGGAACTTGTCATATCAACACAGGCTTTTGTCTAGAATTCTTATGATGCCTTGTTGATCACAAATAAAAATGGTGCCAAACTTACATCCAGTATGTTTACCACAGCAACTTATTTGAAAATCTTGTCATCACTGAAGAATAAATAAGATGGTTTCAACACCCTGCAGCTAAAAGGAAGAAATGGTCTTTTCATGAATTACTGCTAATTCTTTTCAGCCAGTAGAGCATCAGTCCCTTTGACTCAGACTGAGACTTGTATTTATGGACTACTGTTGTATGACAAGTAGAGAAAGTTACAGATACCTGTAATATGTTGACAAAATATAAACTGTATTAATTTGTGGATCATACTGATATACTTTTGTTCTTACAGAGGCCAGCTCTCCATCACCAAGTTCAGACCAATCTAAACCTAAGAAACCATCCAATGCTAGTATTGCAGCTGGATCAACAGCGAGTTTCTTGATAATTTTGTGTGTCTGCATTAGCTGCTTGCTTTAGGAAGGTCTGTATCTCATATATTCTTCACCTTTCATTATTCACTCTGCTATGATGCCTTTCCTTAAAACAAATCTCATTTGGGTGATTTCTTTTAGCACATTATTTCTTACTATATGCCTAAAATAATGTATCTGTGATGATGGTGTTTTGGTGAAATTAGCCATTAGAGCAAACAAACATTGAGGCCACCTATTTAATGGTTACATTTCACTACAAAAAAAATTGAGATTCTCCATCTGATAACCACTGTCCCATGAAGCTAGTGCACTTCGCAAAGACATCCTGATATCATTTTTATCTGTCTTTAGTGTTTCTGATATATAAATCTGTGTGTTTCCTATCATAAACTAAAACTTTAATTTCTGTATAACAATTTGTCTAGAAATTGATTTGTTAACATGTAAATGATCACTAAATCAGACTCGCACATACTTTTCAAACTCAGCAGCAAAATATAATGTAAAATTATAATTGTAAAGGCCTGGCAGAGATTATTGAAGTTTAAGTATAAAGTCTATATTTCCTTTAAAACTATATACAAGTTACAGTTTCTAATACAGCCACTTAATCTTGTCTCTAATATCATCAGCATTTTCAACATCTAAAGTTTATTATAAATAACCCTTCAATTAATTTGCATAAACACACATGCCAGTTGTTTTCTTTACGATATAGGCCAACTATGTCCGTAGGGTGGTTTTTAGAGAATGTGCTGTATAGATTCCACTTATAATTGTTTTAGACAACAGAAGCAGCAAATTTCTTAAAATGTGTATTCAAATCAATGTGACTGAACAAGACTAGAAAAAACATAAAAACTGAAAACAGTTCAATCACATCAATTGTCACTACAACAAAAAGATCATTCCCCATTTGGAAATAGGCACAAATTTAATTTGATTAAATTTCCCCATAGCATACTTGTCCCATTACAGAGTCAACCTTACCCTTGATCTTGCATGACTTCATAACACCTGCTGCTGTTGAACAATAAATAGCAAACAATGTCCGTTTTGGACCAAAGTTTGTATTTTTTGTGATATTGTATGGCTTTGTAACACCTGTTAAACAAGAAATATTTAATCAAACCATGTTATGTACTAACTAATTAGTTACTCATTAATGGTTATGCAGACTTTAGGGGTTTCATTAACTGTGAGGTGTGAAGTCATTTCTTTCGTAAATGGGCATTTTGAGTAAAAACAAACTACTGCCCCCTCCCCCCAATGTAATAATCATATAAACACATCTATGATTACTGACCACTGTGTAGAATGTTCAAGAGTATTAACTGCAAACGATGAAAATTGTTCATTATATGGACTTTTTACAGGTACTAAATTGGGTCAAGAAAAGATGTCAGATATTTACTGCTGATAATAAATTTATGCAAATAAAATATTTAATTACAGTTAATATTGAGAGAAAGAAAAAGACAGGGCAAAGATTGGCAAAGATACAAAATTTTATACTAAAAAATAAATATATAAGAATTTGAAATGTTTGCTTTTGTCTCTGTGCTAATATATTTTTCTAAAAAAAATAATATCTATTTAATTCAATTAACATAGCAGCCTTACAAGGACAGAGACATTTTAAACTTAGAATATTGGAAAATATTTACTGTTGATACAAAATATATGTTATATGGATGGTAAGTGCGACTGTAATCAGATTCACATATGTGTCAATCACAAGTAGTAGAGTAGACATGTGCTACCTTCAACTCAATTAACAGTTAACAGCAGCAGGACAAGTAAATTTCAAAATGTTAATTATGCAGTATATAATTTCATTAATCTGGGATTATTTTTTCCCACTATACTTATATTGCAAAATAAATGACCATTGGAAGAAATGTACAAAGAATTAAAAATATGAAATCACTATTGAGCAAAGAATATTATATCTACATTACTATGATATAAATTGTGGACTGAAAGGCCAAGTATACAATAGGCCAAGTATGTTTTGGACTGATTTGGGTAGGTCAAGATAGCTATTGGATGAAAACGCTAATGGACCTACTCTGCTATGGGCCAAGTAGAACCAGAATTTTACAAATAATCAAGCTGAGGCTGATAACAAATTTCCATTGGCTGAAATTGAGGTACTTGCTTGATACTGAAAATTGATAAACATCACAGTCCTTCGTCTAATCCTTTGTAGCCATGACTGCTTAGGATGGTACCTGCTAAAACAAGACAAAAAAAAACAGTGCGACTCATATCCCAGACTGTAACGCGACTAAAGTTCAGTGTCACTAACTACCATTGTAGTGATTGAATCATGTAAATCTTCCTTACAATTGACCATTACTTCTTCAAAAGGGAGTAGTCAAGGACATGCATAATGTCAAATCATTTCCTCATACCTGTCAACTCTCCCGGCGGGAGAAAAAAATTCCCGACTTTTGGGGTTGTTCTATGCCTATCTCCCAATTTCATATTATCTCCCAATTTTTGCAGAGAACTCCCAATTATTACATTTTTCTTCAGTAAATAGAATGTTATGTTTAAACATTATTCAAGTCAATTTATGAATGTTACTAATCTTACAACAATAATAAAATCAGAACATAAATCACGACAAACAATAAAGCACAGCAATAAAAATTGTCAGCAATTAGTTTCAGTCCCAAGAATGATCACTGTGATGCTGTAGCATCTCCATTCCCATGAAAGAAACTTAAATGGGTGAACACCTGGTATTGCTGTACAGTATATACAAACATTAATTACCATCATTAAACAAGGTGCATAGACTCAGATCTGCCTGGGCAAAATTTCCTTTTTCCTGGATCAAATTGAGAGTTAATGCTTGATTGATATTCGTCCTTGACCTTGAACCTTCTACATTCTGGTTTTTCTCAGTGGTTTGAGGCTGTAAGCTGCTTGACAACACTTAAATTTCACATGTTGCTTGAACACATTGTTTTAAAATTAAGTCCTGAGAGCTGCAAACAGAACAAGGTTAAGATATATGATGCATGTGTACTTCATTATGCACAGCCTTGAATAGGGAAGTCATACTATTCAGTTTATTGGAACTACTTCACACAGGGTTTGTGTTATTAGTCCTCCATGGTAACATTATGAGTGGGTATTATGGTTTTTCTGCTGTTGGTTCATACGTCTGTATGTCAGTCCTTCCTAAATCCATTGTAGCATGATTGCACTTAACGTTCACAAGATAGGTGAATGAAAATTGTTATACATGTTTATATGTTGATGATATTAATAAATACCTATATCTTCAGGCTGTATGAGAAAGTTTGTGTTATTTGTTTCACTATTTTTGGGATTTTAATTTTTTAAGTGAAAAGATGTTGTACCTATGTTGTTGTTACATTTTTTATATTTTTTCATTGAAAACTTTAGCAGGATTACTCCGTAAACGCTTAATCCATGCACATGAGATATGGTATACATATTTATATGCATATGTAAATAGCCTTATCACTTTCTTTTGGCATTTAATTAAATTGTACAAGCTTGTGGCGCTTTTTTCTCCACATAATGAACTTTAATATTCTGGGGGTTGCATAGGGAGGCATTGCGTTTTACAAATGAATCTATTTTGTATTGTATATTTTAAATATTTATTGACAAGATAACTGATTATGTAATAATAATACAAGTTGTACAAGACTTGTAGAGCTCACATACTTGCCATAAATGTACAACACAGATGCCATGTTTTCTTTCAAGTGTCCAGCATACAGTTAAATTTTGGAAACCATGTGCAATTCCTACAGAATTTATTGTATTATTGTCTGTTTTCAGGAATATTGAGAACTTACAAATGGAATATCAGCCTGTATGCAGTCTCAGCATTTATGATGAGTGTGCCATCATCGCAGAAATATTGCCAGGCTGTCAACCGACTTTCACATATAAATGTTAAAAATATAAAACAACATGACTCTGGGATAGTTACTAAGAAACAAACAAATTTTGTTGCCAAGTTTAGAAGACAGTCTGTGAGACTTTATTTCTTTGAAAGGTGTAATGGTTGCCCAAAATCTAAGGACTGTTTGAGCTACCATTAAACCTTTTTAATCAACCAAACATAAAAGTTCAGGCTTTAACATCATTCTAATAGAGAGTGATGCACTGATTACTGACCCAACTAATATCTGTGAACTTTTCAGTGAGTACTAAATTAACATTGCAAAACCCATTGGTCTGATGAACTCACAGTTAACAGTACTATTCACCCTAGCAACATATAAGCTATTTATGACAATCAACCACCTGAAAAATACCAAACTCTCAAACTGAAACATGTAGCGCAAGAACAGATTTTCAAAAGGCCTTGACATAAACAAATTGATGGGCATTGATAACTTACTCTCTAAATTGCTCAAATTATGTACATCAGATTTATGTTCAGTAAAATAAAACAATAAAATAGAGATAAACAGTCATACACAATAATTATATTGTTATAAAGGATATACAATTTATCAATTTTTAAAAAAAAATAATATTTTATACAATTTTATATAGTGCATTGCTATTAAGGCCATTAGGATACAAAATATGTAACTTATGAATCCAGTAAGTTTCTTTTAAAAGTCTATTCATGTCTCCATGCACAATATCTATTGGCATCAAAGAAAAATCGAGTAGAGAGTGATTATTAGATTTATCTTCAGAAAATAATACAGTTGCTGACTATACTTGTATTGACAAAGAGAAATTTCCAGATAAGGATTAGTCTGAAAGAAGTGCAGGTAACTCCAATTCATGAAAGAATCTGATCCTGAGGATAAGAACAACTTTAGACCAATCAGCATTTTACCCTGCACTTCCAGGATTTTTGAGAGGCTTTTATGTAATCAGACCCAATTGCAGTTTGATAGTATGCTTCATAGCTCTGTCTGGTTTTAGAAATGGGCATGGATGTCAAGCAAATATACTGAAACTGGTGAATGCCTGGAGGGGTGCCCTGGACAATGGTTCCAATATGGATGCAATATTAACTGACCTGTGCAGGGTCTTCAGTAGTCTCCTGCATGGCCTCATCATTGAACAAGTGAAAGCCTATAATATTGAGCTGAACTCAAGCAAACTAATTTGAAAACAATTTATATAACCGAAAATATGTTAAACAGGGATTCTCCTATTATAGTAACTGGGACGTAGCCTCCAAAGGCGTACCACATGGCTCAATATTGGGGCCTCCGATATTTGATATCATTATGAATGTCATTTTCTATGCAACTGAAGTAAATAAAATTCTTCGCAAGGAAATGCCAAATTACCAAGTAATCTGGTCACATTCAAAACTTTCAGCTATAATCTAGACACCAAAATCTGGCAATAGTAATGGATAACTGATATACAAACTACATGGTTTGGCAAGCTCTTTTCAAATTTGACACCTCCAGTGTCTGAAACAGCCAGCCATTTAACTGAGAACTATCCCTGACTAAGAATAATTCAGCAGGTTGATTTAAACATGAGGTCTGGACTGCAGTGTAAACATTCATTATTTCTATTTAGCAGTCAGCAGCATCTTATTTTGACAACACATTCTTCACCAAGAAAATCAGAAACAATCAGGAACCCATAACCTTCATTGTAATTACTCACTATCTTAGAGTTGTGTTGTTGTGTATTTAAATATTTTTCTTCCTGTTGTTTTTAAAGGGTGTACTTATAGCACCCGTATTATCCTGATTTCATGTTACTTATTCAATATATGCATTTAGCTGTATGCTGTATACTGATGTCCTGTTATGTGCATGCTTTAAACAATATAATTTGTTATACTCCCACTTAAATTATTAATACTTTCTGTGATCAAATGTAAAACAAAAAAGACCCCAATGTATATATGCATTCTATCGAATTATCGTTTAGTCTTGGGCTCTATAAACATTTATATGCCTATTGTTTTACTGTAAATAATGTACTATCTGTGTACCTATCAGTTATTATCACGTCTTAGTAAAATAGCTCATACAGAGTTAGTGCTTTATGTGTTTAACCAGACCACCAATATTAAAAAAATATTTGTGTATCTTGATAAAAAGTTTGTTTTGTTCTATTGTTCTCCAGAATTATTCTTTAAAACGTTACCTGATGTTTTTAAGTTGCAATACTGTACAACCTGCATGGCTGCTTCTTTTAATTTGGTTACCAATATGGAGTGTGAACTTTTTTAAGTACCTGGGACATCTCACTGAGTTAGGAAAAATCTAACAGAAATGTTTTTGGACAATGTCATGAGCTTTAATCATATACTTTTGATACCCACTAAGTTAGGAAAAATCTCATAGAAATTTGGACCATCTCAGTCTCAGCACATTTTACAGAACTCTTTATTACAAAAACAAAAATAGAAAATAAAAATAATTACCAAATCTGACATAATATTTTGCTTATTTAAATTTAATAATAACATTCAGAAAACTTGTTTGTCCAGACAAAACATAAAAGATTTTTGGATCTAAATCATTTACATGCTTGTTAGTTATAATTTATGTACCATAAGCATTAAATCAAATAGTTTTTACATTTGTAATGTTATGCATATAGTAATAGGATTAAATATTTGAACTTGTTTGTATTCATGTTACTGTAAACATAATTGTCTAATGCATCTACTGCATGTCATCCAGAATAAAGTTTCAGTGTAATAATTTATAGATTTTGCGTGTGATACAGAATAAGGTTTCAGTGTACTTTTGCAATGATTTTTGGCAAATTTTCAGTCCACCATTTTGTATGCTTTGTTCGAGAGATTACAGAATTTAAAGAGATATTGTTGTTTATGGTAAGATGGTATAAGGATAAGATATACTGTATATACTTGCATATAAGCTTGGTCCAATGCAAACAACAGAGACCCTGATCTACCATTTGCATAATGCATCCGCAAGTCAAGGTGTATGTTATTTGTTCTGGTGATTAATTCTAAGAAACACAGATCTGCCAGTGTGTTATGTGATGAAAGATCTGGGTCTGTGTAGTTTGCCATTGTATCAGACTTGTAAGCGAGTATATATGGTAAGCTGCTATATGTAGCTTGGTACTGAAATTACTGTTTTACACTTTTTAGATTTTCACACATTCTAGCTACCAGTCAGATGCAGAAATTTAGCCATCATTTTTTTTCTGGTCTTTGTTCTGATACAATTTTTGCTTGTGAAATGCTGGAGTATTTAAATATCTTAAGAAAATGATATCATAACATAGCAAAGGGTCCATGTGATCTAAAATCAATTAAAACTTTTAGGTTAGTGTGCATTTTCTTTTGCTACTTTTGGTTGCATTTCTAGCCACAAGTAAGGGTGATTAGATAGAAAATTATGGCAATCAGTATGCTATCACCAGTTATCCATAAAACAACAGCTGAATGAATATTTAAAAATGTATCAAATTTGCACAAGTTGAAAGTCACATAATCCTGTTATAAAATACACAAAGAAAATGGTATGTTGAGAAGTGAATTTTCTTTGTTATGATGCAATTATTAGTTCACTTAAGATTCCCAAAGGTCTTATAATTTTGAATATTTTATTTCACGAGATGGTTATTTCCATTATTGAAATTGTATCAGAATTGTCCTTCATTATTTAGTAAGAGAAAGAAAATGCGTTACAACATCGATTTAATCCAAATTTCTCCCAGAGTTCATAGTGCTACAATACATCTAGACAGAAAGTGACCTCATGTCGATGATGTCTTAATTGAATGATAATATCATTTCAGACTTTGAAGTAACTGTTGATTATAGAAAATTGGACCAACATAACAAGGTTTTTCCCTTGAATTATGAACTTTTGCTTAGTCTGCTCCATAATCTCTTATCCTGCACAATGTTTACAATGACAAAACTAATTAATCATGGTATATATTTTCAATTTTGTTATTTCCTCTTAAAGTTGCCTCCCTTAGTATGACAGCTAGTTGTAATCATGTATATATTATATAGCACTTCAGCTTGAATCTTTCACTTGTAATGGAAACTTTTCACAAAGCATTTTCACATTTCTGATCATTAAATGGACAATCAAAATCATTCCAAACTTAGCATTTGGTACAGTGCACTTTAATTACATTAGTAACTGGATGTACATCGGTAAGATTCCCTCAGAACTGGAAGATGGATCTTCATACTGTCAAAACTTGCTTTATTTTCTATTACAAGCTACTGTTTAAGCCGCTGATGAAGTACAGTTGCACATTAAATTGTACCACATTATTTTCCTGATCAATATCATTAACTTCAATTTTGTGTAAAGATGTGATCTGAAAGTGTTCTTTGTTTGTCACTTATTGTATCAGTTCTAATACTTCTCTGAATTTTTTTCCTCCATATTTCACAAAGTTAATTGAAATATAATTGAGGTTGATTTTTTTAAATTGTGTGCCATAGGGTTTGGGAACATGACAGTTTGTTTTGATATAGCAAACTAAAGCAATAAAAGTTTGGACATAAAGGTAAGTCAAAATGTCATGGAAAAGATAACGGATAGGTCAACACTTCAGGAAATCAAAAATTTTTTCATCATTAAATGCAGTGATGCACTGAGACTTGGATATCTGTGTTGAAAAAGTAGATTTGGTAATTGGTTGAAAATTAAATATCTATGCTGGGTTCATCCAAAACAATTAATTATTGATTTAATCATTGGGAGACAATATTTTTGTTGTGGAGAATAGAATTTTTGCATACGTGTTGAGCTGCTAGTATCTGGAGAAGTCAGTGAGTTGACTTGCATATTTGTCTTTTGACATTGTTGGTGTTCAGGTTGAACTAAAGAATGGATTGTTACGTTACCTGAAAGCTTTTATTCACATTTTATTTTTCTGAGAACATATTAATGTTAAAAGTTAAATGGTGTAAAAGAAAAGTTTGAATTATTTATAGCTGATTATGGAAGATCATAATCAGATGCTTGGTTGATTGACTATTCTGACCAGTCTTACCCTCACATGTATTTGGAGTCATCTTTACGCCACTAATTAAATGTAATCAACTTTACTGATCAAAGTCTCAAAGCCATATTTCAGTTTAACTTTCAAAAAGGAAAAGGTAAACTTTTAAACAAGTACAGTCTCATAACTGAGACAGTTGTGCCTTTGAACCTTGCTTACTAATTTATTTCATAAATTTTATTTAAAAAATATATTACAGATTTGTAAATTGTCTGAAAAGATTGTACTTAAACATTTTTGCTGTAGTAATCTGTAGTTTCCATTAATTAACATACAATTCTGAATAGTAATCTGTAGTTTCCATTAATTAACATACAATTCTGAACAATCACAATTAAAATAATTTAACAATTTACCAGAAATGCTTTGCTTACCTTCATGTACATATCCTGCTTTTGACTTGTAATGGGACATGTAACAGACAAAATGTTTGGACAGGTTTTCTGACATGACTTTTTTTATTTGTGTGTTTGGACAAGTTTTCAGACTTGAATCATTTTAATTGTGTTTTATTTTGAAGAGCTGACATTTTTGATTGAAATAAATTATTTTCATTATCTTGTTCCTATTTTGTAATATGCTACAATGACAGATGGAATATGGTTACATCATAAACAATGAAAATAAAGAGACACAAAGAAAATTATAGATGGATGGATTCATGGATGGATAGATGGATAGATGGATGGGTTGGTAGAGGAAGGATAAATAGTAGGGATACTGTAGAATGATAAGAATGTAGGAAAACAAGTCATTTGATTCTAAAACATATATCAAATATAAAATTGAATGTATTTTGTTTTCTGTGCCTTTAACAAAGTGCTAGTAATTCATGCATTGCAAAGTACCATATATCTTTGCTTATAAGTCAAATCCAATTGCTTAATGAACCAGCAGATTTGGGTCTATGCAGTTTGTTTGTCATAATCAGTAGATCTAAATAGATTCTGATTTGCTGATGCATTATGCAATGGCAGATCAGGTTTTATGTCATTTACAATTAGACTCAGCAAGTGAGTATATACGGTACATATTGTTAGTCACATTGCATGTAACAATACAGTTAAGAGTAGATGACAGAGGTGAGATGGCTGTTAATGGTGTAGTTGGGTGCTTTAGACCACTTGGCCAACTGGGGTATGTAACAATAGGGCTAAGAGTAGATCAGTGTTGACTCTGCATAATGACCTTGCTGATGAGGTTTAGTGATTTAGTGTTTCCTCTTTGTAACACTGTGCATTGGAGACACTGTGCATTGGAGACCTAAAAGTGACCTGTATTTTAAGTAAGGAAGCCTCATACTGAGATATGTTTAAAAATACCAAGTCATAATTGTCTAAAAAACACCAAAACAAAATCTATTTAATGAAGTAAAATAGCATTATATTTGTGATAAGAGAGCATTCTGTATTTAATGCTACTTGGTGAATTAGTGGATTTTCCAAGAGAAATGATTTTAATTTCACTCAAGAACTTTTTTCATTGGACATCAATAACATTATGAGCAAAAAATTTCATATGCCATGTTGTCAGTTGGTTGGTGCAATGGTAATATGTTGACTAGAGCCGCAGTGACTCAGTGGTTAGCATGCTGGACTCATGACTTAAAGGGTGCAGGTTTGATCCTACCATCGGACCAGCCTTGGTTAACTATAGTGTCCTTGGGAAGGCACTTTACTCTAACTTCCTTGGCATTAAATAATCTACTTGTGTTGCTGTGCCATAAAGCACCAAAGCAATTCCAAACATGTCAACCTGTCATGCAAGAGAACCACATGTGAATCCCACAATAAACTTCTTACCTTGAATTAGGAAAGAGAATTATATAACTTCCCATATTTTCAGAATGAATCTACTCAAAAGACAGAATAACATACATGTATGAATGTACTCAACACACAGCAGAACATACATCATAAATAGCTGACATTACCATAAGAAATCTACTACTTCAGTCTGTTATAAAAAAAAAGACACATTTGAGCATAATATAAAAGAAAAATTGTTTGTTCTCAGTGAATAATTGATATTTTCTTGTGGATGAAAACTGCATTTTCACCCACTTCATGAAGGATATCTGTTATTACTCATGGCTTTGCCACTTGTGAAGATACAGAGTTTTTCACCCAATCGATGAAATATAACCATTATTCACTTGGTAAAAGAAATATCCTCTTTATTTGTAACACAAAACTGTTTTCATGTACACCTCTTGCTCAATAATGTGCTCTAAAATGATGGAATGGTGGAAATTTTTTATAATTATTCTAGAATATAACTTCTTTCATTTAATTAATCTTCATCCAAAAATGTTTATTTTTTGTGTGCATGGTTTTGCTTTCTTCCATAGCTTTTCTTTCTGTTCTACAATTTGCACAAAATGATGCTATCTCATTGTTATAAGTCATATTAAGAAGAACATTTAGAACATGCAGAAGGATTTAATGCATCTCCAGTTATGAATAGTTCAGTCAGTCTGATGACATATACAAACTTGAAATGTTTCCAGAAGACATCAAGCCTCCCACGAATATGTTGTCATTTAAGAAACATTGATTTGCAATGCAAGGGCATATTTAAGATGTAAAAATTAATGTTAGACAACTTCAGTGTGAAATGGGAGATGTAAGTCTGTCTAATCTGGACACAAAATGGTTAATATCAAATTTGGTCTAGGTCTTCTTGAGCAATCATTCAAAAGTTTAGAGTGGAAACCAAATCTGTAAAGTATGGAACATATATGTGTGAATAAACATGCTAGGTAATTGTACACTCCCCTGCCCCCATCACTATGACATAAAAATAAAATACTTGTACAAAACTTGCTGTAAAAGATTTATTTCCAAGAAGTATTTTGATACTCCACTCTAGGAACAATCTTGGAAAAATATCTATTATTTAAAAATGTCAAAATTATACATGAATGGAAAAACATCTAAAATTTCACTGATTATCAGATTTACATGTTAATAAATAAATTGACAAAAATAGGAATAGCTTGTCATGTATAAATATAACAACATAAAAGTATTAAAAAAATAATTGTGTCGTATTAAAGGTATGCTTGAATCCCTGATGTTTTCACCTGGTATTCATTGACCTAAACTGGAAACGTAGCAATGAGGAATGTACACTGGGTTGAAAGACACCCATTATATTTTCCTGCTTTTTGGTAGTAATTTGTTTTATCATCTTGTTCAACTCGGTTTCTTCTCATGGATGATTTCAACGGGACTGAATGGTGTATGTGCATCTTTTGTTTGACTCTGAAAGGTGTTCAGTTAGGACCCTATTATAATGATGTTCAGTGCTAGGACTCAATCAAAAGCTGTTCAGTTCTAGAACTCTATCAAAAGGTGTTCAATGCTAGGACTCCATCAAAAGGTGTTTAGTGTTAGGACCCTATCAAAAGGTGTTCAGTGCTAGGACTATCAAAAGGTGTTCAGTGTTAGGACTCTATCAAAAGCTGTTCAGCATTAGGACCCTTTCAAAAAGAGTTCAGTGCTAGGACTCTATCAAACGGTGTTCAATGCCAGGACTCTATCACATCTTGTTCAATATGGTAAGGTTGTTTTGGAGAAAAAGCCTTTCATTGATATTGTTTTTACATATTTGTAACAGATAAACATAATTGATAGTAGATGAGTATTATTTGTAGATTTTCCACATTCATATAAAATTTGATCAAAACTGCAGAAGCCATTCTGTAGAAGAAACTGAAAATAGGTTTTCAATATGTTTACTATGGAAACCAAACCATTGTTGAGGGAGCCACATCAGACACATTTTGGAAAGAATGTTCTAAAAAAAACACTTTACTATATTTGACTAAAAATGTCTTCCAATGAGGTTTGTTCAGAAATGACAAATATGTTTGCCATATGGTCACTATGGAATCCACAACATTGGTAGAGGAATGTCCAGGATATAATTTAATTTTAACAGCATGTCCTAAGAAACATCCCCACCAAGTTTGATCAAAACTAGCTTATCTCATCTAGAGGAGAAGTCAAATTAGTAGGTGTTCATATGGTTGCTAAGGAAACCATGTCATGTAAAGCAATCCCAGATGGAATTTATGGTAGAGCTTGTCCTAACAGACATTCCTACTAGGTTTGATGAAACTGGCTCTGCCATTCTTAAGTTGAAAGAAGGTTTTCTGTATGGTTGCCTTTGAAGTTGGACCATTCTAGTGGTTACCCAATGGGCACAGTTTGATACAGATGTCCTAAGAATCATTCCTACCAAGTTTGATACATGGTGGCTAATCTATTCTTAAGAAGAAATAAAAAATAGTTTTCCCACATGTTTGCTAATGAAGTCACATCAATGATAAGGAAGCCATCCAAACATAAAGATTCCAACCAAGTTTGATGCAAACTGGGTCAGCAGTTTTACAGAAAACGTTAAATAGGTTTTCATCCAGTTCCTAAGGAAACCACACCACTAATGAGGGAACTGTCCCAGACAAATCTGGATGGATCAGATCCTAACAAACCTTCCTGCCAAGTCTGATCCAAACTGGCTAAATTGCATTGGACAAGAAGTCAAAAATAGGTTTTCCATTTTGGTAACAATGAAAGATACAACATTACTAGGGGATTCACCCTATACACAAGTTTGGTAGATCATGTCCTGGAGGATAATCCTATCAAATCTGTATGAAACTGGCCCATCATTTTTTGAGAAGAAATTGAAAATTCTAATGTGGACAGACAACACATGATGGAAGCCAGATGACCATGAACTTGGTGACACTCCCATCCAACAGTTCCTGTAATCTGCTCACAATTCAAGTTGGTAAATGTCTGGTGCAAGCTCTATTACAAAATTCTCCATAGAGACCTCAATGATACTTTCATTTGCCAGTCTTCCATTCACAATTGCCAGCCTGGCAATCTGCATGTATTGTTACAGTGCCAGACATACAAACCGAGATTTCTCCCTTATGTGCAAATTCCATAATGGTGGCTGCACATGTTAGATCCACAATTTGTGGGACATAGCTTACCCCAGATAAACCCATAAAACTTGTTCACTCTGAAAAAGATTAACCAAAACTTTTCCAATTACAGACTCCATTATCCACAGCCTGAATATCCAAGTTATTGGTATAGTACAATCTCACTAATCCTCAAACTCAATTTATCCAACTAGAACTTCAACATAATACTGTGAGCGGAATTACAACAAAACCTGCCCATAAATGACACTAAAGCAAACACAAATATGTATCCTTTATTGACGGGTGTCCTTAGAAAAAGTTCAAAAGGATCATTACTATATGAGATAGGACTAAAACCTATTATTTATGAGCAGGTACTTTTTTATGGAGGTGTCTGTTGTGTAAAGTACGTATCACCTCAGTGTAGCATGACACCTTCTTTAATACCTTTATGGTCAAGGATCCAATTGTTGGGATGACTATTTTTGGCAGTATTTTGTATATTGAACCAAGTGAGTGTGTGTGTGTGTGTGTGTGTGTGTGTGTGTGTATATTTGACCTGTGTATATGACTGGCAGTAGATTTAAATCAACATAATATTTTTCTCATTGAAACAATTACACAAGGGCCCATTTCAGATGAAATTTATGGAACTTGTTATGAATAATTTCTATATTTTGCAAGCCTTGGCAAACAGGAGATCAAAAGTAGTTGATGATTTTCATAAATTTTATTGGAAATGAGCATTGAGGGAAGATTATATTTATCACATGAGAAAGTACTGATTCTATTTTACCAAACTGCAGAATAGAGCAGCGAAATGACTGTGAAATATATTTGGATGACTTGGTTGTTATGCTTTTCCAGGCATATTAATAGACAAACCACTGACTACATAACATGGTCGTCCTTTTATTCCCCCACCCCACCTCAAAAAACATAGCATCTGGAGTCACTGATAATTGGCTAATCAACACAGCCATATGTTATATCATATAAGACATTTTCAATGCAATGCCAATGTTTGCCATAGCAGCCAGTGCAGATAGCAGTGAGAACACTCAATGTTATTGATGAAGTAACCATCTTGGTTTAAATTTTAAGAAAAGTAAATCACAAAATTCAGTAAACTGCCACAATGAAAAACAGACAAATATTTTATACAGTCTAGAGCTGATTCCCTACTTGAAAGAAGAATATGTTCAAATGATGGTAAGGCATAATTACTTACATCATGTAGATGCTTAATCATCAACAGAAAAAGAGTAAAGGAAAACCTGTCTTAAAAGAACACTGCTTTGAGAGATTGCCTGTCTTGAGAGACAAGAATCACAACGCACAAATTTGATGATTGTATAGTGTTCTGATCTACCATGAGACCATAATGTTTTGGTAGAAGAGGTGGTCTTTCAAAACAGATTCTACAGTACCAGTACTTCCAGCACCTTGACAACTTGACTAGCAATACAATGTCCATTTAGGTCAGCACTATTATGCAATACTGCAAAGAAGTAATCATGCATGAGATTAACTCATTCAAAATGAATGATCATGATAACAGTTTAGGTCTTTTAAATTAATTTGTGTGAAGATTAAGAATTGATTTTTTTAATAATAGGATGTTTCAGTGATTCCATTTCAGTGAGTGTAAAAAATACCATTTATTTATGTCTGTGTGCATGTGTGCTTGTGTGAAGGTGTGGTATAATGTATATCATCAATAGGTTCTTGAATTTGCAGTGAAAATTATTTGTATAGACTCATTTTGTTTTGGCTGTCAGACTACAAGCTCATCTTCAACTTTGAAACAATTTGACCACACAAATAATTTTCGGCTGAAATAATATAGTAAGTATATTTCTTCAGAAATGGTTAATATGATTTTTCTCAATGACTTTATAAATCCATAATCATTACAATTATAGTTCTGAGGTCCTCTTCGCTTTTACTTACCGTATATACTTGCCTATAAGTTTGATCCAACAGCAAACTGATTTGAGTAATCAGTAGATAAACAACATAGACCCAGAACTGCTGGCACATTATGCAGTGGTGGATTAAGGTCTATCTTGTTTGCAGCTGGACTCAAGGTATAAAAAGTATACCTATACGTAAACACTTCTATGAAATACATTGGTCCACTTTGTTATGAGGGCATCCTTTCTGCAATGAAATGATGGTATTATTAGAAGGTGTCATCTGATGAGCAGAATACAATGGCAAATGGCCTTACAAGAGGGTATCTGATGATGAGAGGAATACAATGGTAAATGACCTTACGAGAGCATGTCCTCTGATGTGGGGAATAAAATGGTAAAACAATGGTAAATAACCTTATGAGAGGGTGTCTTCTGATGAGGGGAGTACAATGGTAAACAATGGTAAATGAACTTATGAGAGGGTGTCCTCTGATGAGGGGAATACAATGGTAGATGACCTTACAAGATGGTGTCCTCTGATGAGGGGAGTACAACAATAAATGAACTTACGAGAGGGTGTCTTCTGATGAGGGGAGTACAGTGGTAAATGAACTTATGAGAGGGTCTCCTCTGATGAGGGGAATACAATGATAAATGAATTTACGAGAGGGTATCCTCTGATGAAGGGAGTAGAATGATAAGTGAACTTACGAGAGGGTCTTCTCTGATGAGGGGAGTACAATGGTAAATGGACTTGTGAGATGGTCTCCTCTGATGAGGGGAGTACAATGATAAATGAACTTATGAGAGGGTATCCTTTGATGCGGGGGTGGGGGGAATACAATGGTAAATGACCTTGCGAGAGAAAGTCTTTGATGAGGAGACTACAGTGGTAAATGACCTTTTGAAAGGGTGTCCTCTGATGAGGGGAATAACATGGTAAATACATGTACAGTGGTCCCTCACTATAACTCCATTCAGGGAGCCATACAAATATCATGATGAAGGAAGGGTCACTTCATAATGTGGGTACAATATATGGAAATGGACAAATATTATTCAACCTGTATAATAGTTTATATGAACATACCCAGGGGTTTTTTTAAGGACAGTATTTCACTGTGGTAATTTATATTGTGGGACTACTGTACATACTATATTGGTGCCGGATATCATACAATGTCCTCTCATCTAGGGATAGCTTCTGGCATGGGGAATAAAAAGCAATTCCATAAACATGCTAACATTTTATGAAGAAGTGTTATACTGGGGTACCTTATAGCAAAAAACTACTGTATGCACCAACTTGTTGCAGAATATCACACAATGGCCTCTCATCTGGGGATGGTCATTTCTGACAGGAGTCTTATTATAAAATATCATGGATATGATATTTTACTGACCCCTAAAAAGAACTTTGTTTTGAATGTTTTTCTTCACTGTCACATCAACTAAATTTTTTTTCCCTGCAGACCTCCAAAAGGCCAAGTCCCCAAAAATTAAAAAATATAGAAAAATTTGGAAAATTGTCATAATGGCATGCAATATTTTGTCTTGTTTAAAACTAAAAATGTTCAAAAATGAGTTTTCCATAATCTAAAGTTGTTGTAACTGACTAAAAATCTAATCAGGTCATCAACATTTGATTACAAACATGCCAATCAAATTTCATTTGTCTGCCTTGTGCAATTTTAATTTTGCTAATAAGGCTTTTTTGTCATGTCCAAAAAGAATTGTGACTAAAATTTAAAACTTTGCTATAATGCCATACAAATCTAATAACATGTTAATATAACTATGCCAACCAAATATTATTTGTTACTTCAAGTATTCTGCTTCAATGAGCTAACAAGATTTTGTGTGGCAAAAACCATCTAAAGAATTCAGAAAATTGAATCAGGTCATCCAATCATGACCATCATAATGAGTGTACAATCATGTGGCTCTAAGTAGAATTGTTCTTGTGCTATTGTGCTAAACTGTAGTTGGATACAAAACAAATACATAGACACACTTAAAGACATACAGGCATACAGTTGTATAGAGAAATGTATAGACAAGCAAAGCATAAAACAGAAGAAACTATGTTATGAATATTTCAGTGGATGACTTTGAGCCAAAGCAAATGGAAGGGTAATTAAAAAATTGAAAACAATAAAGATGAAAGATGTTCAACACGATGTTTAATTTCAGTCTATGAACTACAAATAGACAATGCAATCATATGACATTAGCATAACAATTAAAAAGTTAACCTAATCTATTTTAGTCTCTATTTTTCATGGTACAGTTTATTATATTCAACTATGTAGACAAAAAAAAAAAACAAAACAATTATCAAAGGCTACTGAAATAAACAACTAAGATACATCTGCATGACACATTTAAATACCAACTTGTGTGTTACTGAGAATTATTCCTGCAAAGAAAACATTTATTTTCTCCACATGACACATTTAAACACCAACTTGTGTGTCTCTGAGAATTATTCTTGCAAAGAACAAAATTTCTTTTCTCCACATGACACATCTAAATACCAATGTATGTGGCATTGAGAATTATTCTTAACAGAAGAAAATATAATGTACTCCCCATGATGCATCAAAATACCAGCTTATGAGACTGAAATACTGTGTATGAGAAAATGACCTAAATGCAACCATAAGTCAGTGTGGCCAAGTGGTCTAAAGCGCTCATCGTTCCGGATCACTGCCATTTCACCTCTGTCTGCGTGGGTTCGAATCTCAGGCTCGGCTAACGTGGGTACGTGAGAAAGCCTGTCAGTAGCTTCTCGTGGGTCGGTGGTTCTGCCCGGGGTTTTCCAGGGTTCTTCCTCCACCATTAATACTGGCCGCCATGTATAACCTATATTGTGCTGAAAAGTGGCGTTAAACCCTACAACAACATATATATATATATATATATATATATATATATATATATATATATATATATATATATATATCACAGAGATTTAAATTTCACTGGTGGTTATTGCATTCCTTATTTTGTAATTCCACATCAAACTATGACTTCATATGCTTAGAGCCTGAGAGAAATTTGTTAAGCATGAAGGTTAACTCAAATCTCAAATTACTCAGACATTTAATAAGGCCACAGTAACCTGTCACTGAAAGTTGTACTACACTGTACTTTAGATGACACATATATACATCGACCATTTAAAATTTATCTGCAACAGTGTCCAAGCAAATAACTTACCGGTAATCAGAAATCCAAACAGCAGAAAGATGGTCAGCCAAACTTCCGCATAGACATAATCAATCCATTGGGGGGAGTTGCTTTGCAATCCAGCTTAAAAGTATACTTTGTTTTGGCAATGCAGAATATTATAAAACATGTTAAGTTTGGTCAGTTTTTTGAATACCTTATTGCAAAGAACAAAAGGGTAGGGTAGCGGGAAACAAAAAATCACCCTTTTTATCCTTTCTAGAACAAATACCTCTCAATGAAACTGGCACTGCATCGAAAATGTAACTAATTAACAAGGTAGCCAGAGATGGAACTTTGAGTTCACATTCTTCACCTTATCATCAGTGTCACACTTTGCTATGCAAAAAGCAAATATTGATGAATTTTTGATGTGTTATATCAGCTTTCAGTGAAATTTGATAAGTGTGATGTAATGCTTTACAATCCTTTGCATTTGGGTAACCTTTGCATTTAGCTAGTTTATAAAACACTTTTACCTATGGTTATGCATTTCCATATTTCGTACACTATAAATCCACAAGAACTACGTATTTTGTGCCCAACAAAACCACTCACAGCTAGTTTCCACAGATAGAAAATGCTAAGTCATCTGGATAAATTAATTTTTTTAAAAATAATTAAAAAAAAAACGTACTGCAACAGTCATTAGCCGGTCATCCTTTACGTTCTCGAGATGATAGCGGATGTGAGTACTGAGTGCAAAATTTGACTGGTAAATTTGGACAGGTTACATATAACTCAAAATCTCGTGTGGTTATCAGACAAAGTAAAACGTTCCATTATGCCGCCGCCATGTGTAGTTATAATGGGCTGAAAAATGTCCTTAAACCCCACAAAACCGAAACTACATCATGTCTGATGAAACATTTATTGAAATGAAAACCTTATTGTCATAAAACAGAAGTCAACCACGTTGCCACGATTATGGCGAAACTGAGATCCTTGCTTCATAACTGCACTTAAATCGATAAGGTAGCTTGAAATGTCAAATTCCTGCTAGATCTGATTCTTAAAGCTGTTTTTCTTCAAATATTCTCTTCATTTGACATATGTGCATTTGATGACAAAGGCTGTACATCTGTTACACATACATTTGTATGCCCCACCCCACCACTCCCATTCCCTCCCCCTCCAAGCTCACCAATTCACTGGAAGTGTTGAAAGTTCGAATAGAATTTAACTGAAAATGCAAAGGTTGTATTTGGACAGCATCACAATTATTAAATCGATTCCACCTTTTCAACGGAATAAAGTTTTCAAAATTGGTAACTATTGAACAAAAATTGTATGAACGGTGCAAAAATTAAAAGTTTAGTGAAATCTTTTTCAAAGACTCGAGAATAGACAAAAATAAATTACCAACTCTGAACTAAATAATGATCAAATTAGTACATGATAAGTAAAGTATTGTGAGTACTTTACCGTGCCTGGTAATCAGAAAACATGTATTAGATTTTTAAAAGTTCTGATTACTAAAATGCTTCACAGCCTTGCATGTTATGTTAATTCTGCAATGTGTTTGTTCCAAAAATATCAAATAAGGCACCATGTTGATTTTCATTTAAGATTTATACAGATATTCCAAAAAGTTCTAAAATCAAGTTAAGAGCATGTTCACTGTCATTGCTCTTAATTTTTCCTTAACATCTGACATCAGTTTCTATATATAATTTCTGGATATGTAGGATGGTAACAACATGAAATGTACAGTCAAACTTGTATTTAGCAATCACCTGTTTTAAACAGCTACAAGGTTCGATAAGTTACTTTACTCTATAAATAAATCTCCATTAAGTAGTCATCTGTCTTTATAAGCCGTATCACTTTTGTGTCAGTGCAAATCGCTCTTTTTCGATAAAGAGTTTTACCAGCAACAGTATATTCAAATGTCTTTCGAACTTTTTTCTTCTTCTAATATGTGATTATGTCAACCAAGGAACAAAATATATTATGAAAGCAAGAAGCTTATGTATTTTTTAAGAATATATTTTTTTTTTTTACTAACATAAGTTGCCTGGATTTTACATGCTTCCCTACCTTATCATCTGATCAGGTATATGGGACATTACCTTAAAATTATTTTCCATTCTGATCTTAACATATGTTCGTTTACTTAGTCACACACACACACACACACACACATATTGTAAACAATGTACCACGTATCTACAAACCTAAAGGTGTTTCAAAAATGGTTTGTATGATGTGAAAGTAAAAGAAAAACAAGAATCAAATCAAAAGTTGACCAAAGACTCCACTTCTTCTTAAATTCATCACTTCTGGTATTCACCCAGACGTCATATTTTGCTTTTGTAGCCTTTTGTGTGATGAAGCACAATTTGTATAATAGGTGAGATTTCGGTTTTTGATTCACCACGTGCTCTGTTTATAACCTGACTAAGAACATTCATTTTCTAAACAACATTAAATATAGCTAATAGTTTTATATAAGCATAAATTAAATATTAGGATCTTTATCAATGGAGATAAACATGTTCATTTTAATCTGAGTCTAGGACATTGGCTTTTCATTTGGAAATTTTTAAATTGTTGAAAACTTTAAATGTTTTAGAAAAGAACTGACTTACATCCTGGCTCTAATATTATGCCTTACTTTTTTTATACCAATGTTGTTTACTTGAAAAATTACTTATTCCTATCTTACAATCCACAGTAGATTCAGTCTTATTGCTGTGTTCAGTTTTTGTTTTGATTTATTTAACTATTAAAAAAATATTAACTGGAAATGCAAAGTGCACAATAATAATCTTGGACTAAAACATTACTTTGGAATTATGGTGAATGCAGACAAGGCAACCTGCATTATATGATTATTATACTAATAGCTGCAGGCAGCGTTGAGGTGGAATATTTCTGCGATGTTGCTTGCTCTGCCGGGATTCATTCGTGGAGATTGTTTTATCCACATATGATGGTATCGCTCCTCATAGACCATCTATATTGCTCAACAACAACACATTAACTTTAAACCGCCAAAATGAATTTTTGTTTTGTGTATATATTGATAGTCGAAGGCAGCTGTCCCAAACATATACATCAACAGCGATATCAGGTTGAATCGTTCAAACTTACTAATGTCAGTAACCAGCACAGGAAATTCAATGTTATTAAACTTGAGTTCTCTCAGGTGCTCTTTATATTTTTGAGGCTGGTCTGTGTGATAGTTTGCGATATGCAGCATGAATACGATTGCTCATTCAAAACACAGGTTATCGTTGCTTTTCACATTTATTACTGCTCGCGGTGGAATTCACTTTGGTATTGGAATATAACTTGACCGCAGAAAGGCTGATAAGTAGAAATATGAAGATGAACAATGATACATCTGACAAGAGTCTACCCTGAAACCGAATTAGTACATATCTCAACCTTTTCAGGGATCTTTGCAAAACCTTTATCGGTTTCATTATTAATGACCTCAGTGTCTTTACGGTTGGAGATTTTTAAGGCATCACGCCAAAGCTACACTTGAGATTTTATGCGCATAGCTCTCTGATGAATCAGAGCCTTCTAATGGCCTAAGCGGTATAATAAACTCAGAGCCAAGAACAATATTCACTTTTAATCTGGCAGTGTTGATATGGTTCTTGGATGCATATTAGAGAAAATATTCACAACCTTTTAGCGTGGTCTTTATTCGCTTAGAATAACAACCGCACAATCTTGTAAATCACAAGAGCGCTTGTGCAACGTACACTCTGGAACTTGGAAATGTCATGCTTGCGTGGTAGCCTCCGCTGCAATGTCGGCTGTAACACGGCAGCGGCGCTTTTCTTCATCAGCAACCACACAGTCGATTTCAACCCACTTAGCCCATGGAAGAATCTTAATATGTAAGTATGTTCTGTTGTTAAAAGAAGCTGCATTACAGTCAAACGCAGCTCCTCTAGATAAAGTCCTAATAGTGTAAATATATCTGAGCTGTACTTCTAAGTATCATTATTCAACATTTTCGCATGGATTGTTTAAGTTGATTTACAGTTTGCAGCAAGGCCAGCTGTGTTTCGTCCCAGGAACGTGTCTCAAAGTCAGCTGTGGTTCAGCTGAGGGTCCTAGTACTGAATACCTGCCTTCGTCATACACCCTAATATCCATATTCCACGCTCTCTCGCGAGTAGCTTCAACTGATTCACGGTCGGCATGCCCGTATATTAGAAAAACAAACATTGTCTAACCTTTGTTTATAATAAAATATTTAGTAGCAAAATCAGACAGAGCAATTGCTTAGAACCTAAATATTTTCCTTTTCTGTGACATTATCCTTGGACTTTTCCTTGACATCACACTTAAGTTTTCCTTGGCGCTATTACTGGTTTTTCTCGACATTCATGTTGACAAGTCTTCGCCGCCGCTCATGATAATATTCGGCAATTGATCCACATGATGGCAGGCAAAGCTGATTAAGCGAACTGACTCTAATACCACACTTAAGACATGGTTGTGCACCCGGGCCAAGACATAACGTGAGCAAGAGTGATTGACTGTATTCATAATGACATGTTCTTTTGGAAAGTTCACGTTTCGAAGGCCTGCTCCTTTGCATCAATTGTGTCCCAATGTATGCTTTATAAAATTATATCGCACAGCATAGAATCTGATGATACTGCTACCAACCGTTAAACATATTGAGCTCATGATGGCAATGTTTAAAGGCAGGGTAGCGTCTCGTAAGCAAACTTGTATACATCGCGGCAACCTCTGCAGTTTGGTACTAAATTGATCTACCTATTCAGATAAAAGTTTCTTCAAACGAGTATTTAGTAAAATCACAGCACATTTGCCTTTGCGATAATGCATCACACCAACTTGAAACCGAAAATCCATTCACAACCAAGAAATTCCGTTGGCGAACTTACTTTACATTCTCTACGTTCACCGTGCCGCCCCTAATTATTGGTTTTATTGGTCTCTGCATTGGAATAATTTTCCATTTCCATATATGCGCATAAGTGCCGGTGGTATTTCCATAAATTAAACACCAAAGGCATCTCTGTAACTGATTTACCCCTGACGATGATAACGAAGATCTTAAAAACTTTCACTGTGTTTGGCGCCTTCACTGTCTTTGTTGAATATTTCTCTGCCTACACTGGGGGGTGACATCTTTGTTCCGGAGCACACAAAATATACACTGACGTCGATGACTTGGCGCATTCCCTTTTATCTTATTTTTTGGTGGAGTATTTTTGGAGTAAGTCGAAGGTGTGTTTAACCAGTCTTTTTGACGAACTCTTTGATTATCGCTTCGTCAAACATTTGACGACTTTTTGATATCGCCAAACAATCCTCGCCTTTGGCTGCTTCTCTTTTTCTTTGGACGAATGTGTCTTTTCTGGGGTAGACGTCGATGCTTGGCTTAGCGTTTTTTCTGA
The DNA here is from genome assembly GCA_016617855.1 of Megalonaias nervosa. Classification (NCBI taxonomy): domain Eukaryota; kingdom Metazoa; phylum Mollusca; class Bivalvia; order Unionida; family Unionidae; genus Megalonaias; species Megalonaias nervosa. The sequence continues at coordinate 50,763 of JAECUM010095455.1, forward strand.
TGCGGGGTCAAACGACCAGACTGTCCTTTTCTTTTTCCTTTTTGGACAGGGGAACGACGACGATGATGGTGTGCACTTTTCGTAGTTGACATCTTTTTTGCGTTCAGGAGCAAACACAAAAAGTACACTCACGTCGATGACTTGGCACACGTCCTTTTATCTTATTTTTTTAAAGTAGTATTTTTGGTATTGTTAGCTGGGTGTGTGACCAGTCTGTTTGACGAACTCTTTGATTATCGCATTATCGCCCCCCCCCCCCAATCCTCCCTTGTGTTGCTCCTCTTTTTCTTTGGATGATGGGGTCTTTTCTGGGGTAAACGTCGATGCATGGCTAAGCGTTTTATTGGATGCGGGGTTAAACGACGAGACTGACCTTTTCCTTTTCCTTTTCCTTTTTGGACTGGAGACCGATGATGGTGATGGTGTGCACTTCTGGTGGGTGATATCCTTTTGCCTTCAGGTGCACAAAATAACTGATACACATCGTTTGTCCCAGGTCTTTTTTATAGTAGGGGAATGCGTCGTCACTGATTGTCGGTCCGTCGTATTATCTTCATGGCAGGCATCACTCGACGTTGAGTGGTTAGCAACGGACTAAATCGGGACAGTTCTTGCTTGGATAAATCCAGTAAACTCTGTAACATGCCCGATCTCTCTTAGACTTTGAATTTGGTGTCAGGTACTTTGTTAGCAGCTGCCACAGCAGCAAAAGAGGAGGAGGGTGTCACTGCTAGAGGAGACGTTCATGGAGTCACTGGTTTCATATTTTTTTTATCAAATTAGGAAAGACACGTCAAATTGGGTTTAGCTGGCATCACCAGCAACGGTAAAGTGGAAGAACCTGAGGGTATGGGGACGCTATCACCGTTGCTGCAGGTCGTGGTTTGGGGATGTAAGTTTGCGTCCTGGATGCAGTGCCTCGATTGCGGGTAAAAGCTGATTTCTGGCGTCTTTTCTTGGGACTTTTCTTTTTCTGGGGCTGTGACCTGGTTTTGACACAACTGCTCTTTTTCTTCTGGGTACGTTTGGGTCGGAGAGTGGCTTTTTTCTTGCGGATGACTTATGGAACTTTCGGATCCCATTTTAAGAGGGAGCAAATGATGACACCTCCTTGAGAACCGCTACCTCCAGGTTTCAAATTGATTTGCTTTTTTGGTTTGAAATTTCGATGCGGGGATCTGCCAGTTGCTACTTTGTTTCTCTCAAAAAAGCGTTTAGTTTGATGAGGGATGTGAATGGTACATTGAAGTAATTGACGTGCTGTTACCGTAAACCATCGTAAAACGTCTCTGAGACAGGCTTGTAAGACATGAGCACGTATTTGTGGATTTTTTTCGCGACTGATGCCGTACAAGGTACGAATCAGTTTGACAGGAAGATGAAACTGAATGGACGTCATGTTGCTAATATGTGAGACAGACCAAAAGTGTCCGAGGCTTTTATAGATTTTGTTAAGTCGACGGGGACGTGTACACAATAGGCCCTCCGTCTTGGCACCAGCGGTGAAACAAATGGGTACGAAATCGCAAATAATCGGGGGTAGTGGGGTTTAAATCCACGAGTAATTAGGCGCGAGGGGTTTCAGTGGCATCGTCGTACGAATGAGTCAGCCAAGGAGTTCCTAACTGTTTGGCTAACACTTGCACTTGCGATATATCTCTAGAACTTTTAAACAAGACCACGTAATGAACATTGAGACTAATGTTGCGATGGGCATTACTTTGTTGAAACAAATTTTGGATAATGTAAACCACAGTTTAATTTCTTCTTCGTCTTCTCCTAACATGTCGTCAATAATGACCAGATGGGTTTGACTTGGGTCAGACACGATCCAGTCGTCTTCGCCAAAAATACCTTCCACAAACACGTTGGAATCTCCTTGACTTTCTCACTGGATACTGTACGCCGATTGCCACTCTTTGTAACACCACACGATACGCTGAGGTGGACGATTGATCAAATGTTTTTATTTTCGATCAAACGTTTGACAAATTCGGTTTTGCCTGAACCGCTGGATCCAGGACTTAACATGTTAAAAGGATGGCGACGATACAAGGCCTCCCAACTAGCACGATCTAAGTTTTTCGCCGATGACTTTGAAAATGGAGGAAGAGGGAGCAGAGACAGCAGAGGTAGCCATAGTGAAAGGGATGTCACTTTTGAAACGAACACAGACAAGACAAGAGTTTTATACCTTTGCAGGACACGTTTATTTTCAAAACAATTTTAAAATTGAACACGAAACACAAAAATACATAAAAGCCAAATGGTTAAATACATCGATAAAATACACACCAAAACGATCAAAGTAGATATAAACAAGTCACTATACAACATTTTTGGTGAGAAACTTGTGGTGTCCAAGGGTCACTGGGTAATGTTCATAGCGTCAATACACCACTTGGTAGAGTCTCACAGGGGTCCTCCCGGAATGACCTTTGGGGGTGTCGATGTCAATGACAGTCCTGTATTGATGGGGTGGTTTTCCTTGGTGTCGGGTTCTTCTGACACTGTGGTTAACACACGTTTAAAAGTTACTTTTTTCACTGAACGTTTGAGGCCATTAGCACAAATCTTTGGCATAGTTTGCCACTTTTGTCCAAGCCTCGAAACCACAACTTTTTCAGTCACGTACATCTTATCAGTGAGGGTGTAAGTCACAAGCTATACAAACATCTTCTTGAGCGTCTTCAGTGACTAGAAGTTGAAGAATCTTTTTTTTTTTGCCGTAGAGGTAGAAGAGTATCGAGACGACAGCACAAGACTTTTAACATAAATGAGTCTCTCGTTCACATTTAAAGCTACCACCCTCATGTTTTTGATGGTAGGTACTGTTCGTAAAGAGTCCACAAGGAATTGACTGGTAAACGAAATCACAGAATGGAAGTCACTAAGACAAACAGCACATGACGACCCCAATTCAATGGACACAGTTCTCGTAAAACGTATTGGTAATCCTCCACAGTCTGAATAGTGTCATTGACTTCCTTCCACGGAATCTGTTGTATCACGACTGATAAAGATCGTGGCATGGTAGCAAGTTTTTATACCCTCTTTTGTTGAAGGTAATAAATGTACTTTTTGAACAGAAGCGGGTTTATTTCTCTACCGTACCAAAAGTGTTTAGTCACTAACTCATATACCACACGTCTCACAGAAGTTTCCTCTTGAACCAAGATTTGTTCGTGTAAATAATTTTGGTAATCCTCTAACTCTTCCGTTGGAATAGGGTTTATTATGGTCACCTTGTCAGTAGCATCTGTGGCATCCAAAACTATCAATGTCTCACCATTGGAATGCATTGAAATGAATCAATCCTCTGATACCATTTAGGTTCCAGTGGTTCCAACATCGGTGACGTAAAGGATGAAATTGTTCTTTTCGTTTCATTTGTATTTTGACAAACTCTCGGTAAATGCGTTCTCTCAACTCCACAGGCAAACCATGAATGTTCTCTTGTAAAGTATCCGTGAAGCGATTACTGAGGTCGTCCCACTAAAGGTGGGTAGTGACAGTACGGAGACCATCGAACATGTTCCAGGTAAGCTGAATCTTTCTGCTCCCACTCCTGAAGTGACACACCGCAACTGAAGCACTTGACTTTATCACCTTCGCCCAAGTAGATAAATCATGCTCTGGCTAATTCTTCGGGGGTAGGTCCTCCCAGATATTCAAGGCACTTTCCTTGGAAGGTTTGGAAACGACTTTCAAAGTTGCAGTATACAGACAAATGCACAGGGAACGGATATTCTTCTTTCATATAGTCATTTCGATGCGGGTACGGTGAAACCCGAAGTAGTTTGCTCAGGCATGGATGACATCCGTAGGTTTGTAGCCGTATGGTTTCACGTTGACACTGAAGTGAAAACCAGTAAAGAGTCCACGATAACGAGTGGCATCGATTTCGCATCCGTCAGGTTTGACACGTACAGCATCACTTTCCATGGTAGGTGTAGTAGTAGTAGTAGTCATAGCAAAGCTCCCATGATGTCGCGCTGAATCGCTGAGGTCACAGAGTACGGCATCCCTGCAATCGCAAGGTACAACATCGCATTCCACTTGAGAATCACCGAACTTGAATTGTGTCTGTTGAAAGGATTCATCTTTCTCGCTTGGCAATTGTAATCACAACGAACTATCGGTCTTGGACGTTTTCCCTTTTCATATGCTGGCCAATATCGACGTGTCCATATGGTAAAGTGAAGTGGTTGGGAAGCCGCACTCGCTTCTGGTACACAATTTGATACAGTTTTTCCAAAGGTTGACTGACGATTTGGTGTGTGGCTAAACGTACAATCTTGCGAGGCTCATAGGTGGTCACTTTAAAATACTGATCCTCTCCAGACCGCAAGGCTTCTTTCAATACGCCAAAGTTCATCACTTGACTGGTGCGATAATTTAGAGTCAGTCATTTCACTTTACACTTGGTATGCACTTGTCCTTGTTGGTCACGGTATTCGTGTGACACCAAGAAGAATAGCCGCTGACTTCTTGTTTCAGTTTCAAAAAGGCATCCACGTAGTCTGCGAAAATTTCTTTCTGAGTCTCGTCACCCTTTTGGTATTGTTATGTCTTGGGAAAGTGGTAAATTTCGTACACTTCTAACAGTTGGTATCCCAGGTCCAGAGCTTTAAACAATTCCATGCTGACCCACGTTCCCGTCAAGATGCGTTCTTCCTTGGTGTGCTGACAGGGTTGGTCTTGGTTGCACGTTTCGGCACAAGTACGACACAAGGGAAACTTCAGTTTTCCTTGGCAATGGTGAGGTAAAACGGGATGGTACAAGTCGGTGGGAGGTAAGACGTTAGATTTAATCAATCTTTCGTATTGTCGAATGTTGTCCAGGTCAATGTGTTCCGACAGCAATTGCTGGTACCCTGCGGAAAAGTGACACTATTTGCACACGTAAGGATACAGCGAGCACACGTCCAAGTATTTGATTTCTGCTCCTTTCTCCTCGTCTGCGTGGTACAGCAAACAGGTGGCATTCATCCGTCCTACATAAAACTGTCCCGGGAATTTTTTAAAGGGTCCACCAACTTGTAACTTTCCACGATACGCTTAAATTCGAGATCGGTTTTCAAACGGTGATCGTTCTAGTGTTCCCACATTTCCACGACTTGGTATCGTTGCTGTTCTAACTTTAAGCGTCGCTGACAAGTGGCCTCTTACAAGGCTTCCATGGCACGTTGTAAAAACTGGTTTTTGGTGTACAGTTGAGGGTAACACATTGAACATCGGTCAAATAAGCAACCGTTAAACTCGTACACGATCTTGGGGTTTTCTAAGTCCGAACCATCCACCGAATACGTTCCATTGGTCTTTTGACCTCCTTGGTTTCGGGCGTGTTGGATCCATTTGTCTTTCTTGTCACACAAGTAATGTAGCCAGCGTAGAGGTCTGACTGAGTATTGACTTTTGAAAAAATTGGTCGTTTGAGAGCGTTTGATAGCCAGGGTCTTCTCGGGCATGAATCGTTTGCGGTATACTAAGGAACACGCTTTGGTAATGGTGCAGGCTTTTTTCAAAGGATCGATGCCAACGTGCTCCATGAACAATTCTCGAAATTTTCCACAGCATCGCCGTAAAATGTACACGTCGGAACGACAGTACTTTAAGATTTCTTCCTGAAAGTCGAAGGGTCCGAGGCATGAGTTTGGTACCAAGCGTAGAAAGCTTCTCGTTGTTCGATGCGCATGTTGTCGGGGTCGTAGTAGTGAGCATCAGGTAAATGGTGCAGAACGGTGTGTTGATTGGTTACGGTATTGAACAAGTGTGGAAATATCCTTTGGCCATTTCTGTCATTCATTAGTAGGCAAGCAGAATTGACACCTTCCAAAGTCATCGACAAGATTCAACACGTGCAGTAATCCAACGACAAGTTTCACATCACCGATGGAAAAGAGACACTGTACATGGCCCACGTTTCTCTACCAAAAGGGACCCAATGCAAAAATGTGTTATTGGTGAACGACCTTCGCAGCATCAAGCGCAGCATTGTCCGAATTAACAACACTCAGGACAAGATGTGTCCAGCTCGAGCCACCGTGTTGGGATGAACGTATGCTGACATGAACGGTACCGCAGAATGGAAAGAGCCTAGCAAGCTATTCAAAAATCGAACCGAGCCAAGTAACAAAGAGAAGCAGAACTCCTGTTATAGCAAGCCGGCCTATCCAAAGATACACCATGTGGCATTCATGAAATGCGAAATGTGCAATACGTTTTGGCTCCACGCTACACATTGAAATGGCACCCTCCAGCAGTGCGTGAAGAACTGTTGTTTCGAGGCGACAATTTCAAAGACGGAAATACATTCACGTCTATCATCACGATGAGTATGTCGATGCCATCACCAGTTTCACTGGATTCCTCGGATACGGTTATTATTGTGAGAAATGTGACTATGGTTATAACAATCAAGAGCAACACAAGCATTGCGGATCGAAATGTGAGGGATGTTTGGCCTCTAGACCCTGACTTGACGAAGCACAAGAACGAGTGCATTGCCATGCTTGTCAGCTCACCTTTATTAGTCCAACCTGTTAACAACAACATCTGAAAACGGAAGGTTCACAACGGAAAAGTGCTTGACAACTCCAAAACTTGTGCTCTACTTGTGGACAAGTTATACGTAGCAATTATACAAAAGCGTACGTATGTTCAGGAAAGAAACGATGTTCCATTTGTCGCCAAATCGTGGACTTGGAACACGAATATTACATTCAAAAATACCAATCAATACAGGAGGATGACCGGAAGAAGAAAGGGAATTTCAACTTTTTCGATTTCAAATGCATGCAAGAGACTGGTATTCACATTCCTAATTTCTGCGTGGCTCACCGAGCATGCGAGAAGTGCATCCAAGAACCTATCTTTTGCCATTGCCCTCAGTGTAGCAAGATTCGTGGAGAACGTGAAAAAAATTTTCGGGGACCTAACACGCTTGCCGATTTCGCCCAATGGATCTTAGACCCTATCTACGCCACGTGGAGCCAAGAGGACATCGAACATTAGGGAGATTGTCATCGCTATGCCACGGTGATGGCTCACAATTTCTCGGGATACGATGGACAATTGCTTCTAAAATAGTATATGGAACAAAGCACCGAACATACTAAAGTCACTTTGAACGGAGCCAAAATCATTTCCTAGCAAGTGGCACACGTTCAGTTTAAGGATTCGATGAGTTACTTGGCCATGCTATTGAGTCGAATGCCCAATGTTGTTGTAGGTTTTAACGCCATTTTTCAGCACACGATCATACATGGTGGCAAGCATTAATGGTGGAGGATGAACCCGGGAAAACCCCGGAAAGAACCACCGTCCCACGAGCCGAATGCCTAAAATGTTTGGAATGACAGAAATGACCAAAGGCTATTATCCGCACTTTTTCAATACCGAAGTTAATCAACACGCTGTCCTGTCATATTTGCATGATGCTCACTACTACGACCCCGACAACATGCGCATCGAACAACTAGAAGCTTTCTACGCTTGATACCAAACTCATGCCTCGGACCCTTCGACTTTCAGGAAGAAATCTTAAAGTACTGTCGTTCCGACGTGTACATTTTACAATGTTGCTGTGGAAAATTTCGAGAATTGTTCATGGAGCACGGAGGGATCGATCCTTTGAAAAGCATGTTCCTTAGTGTACCGCAAACGATTCATGCCCGAGAAGACGCGGCTGTCACACGCCCTCAAAAGACAAACTTTGTCAAACGTCGATGTTCGGTCAAAGCTCTACGCTGGCTACATTGCTTGTCCGACGTGGAAGACAAATGGATCCAACATGCCAGAAACGGAGGAAGTGAAAAAAAAACCATCGGAACGTATTCGGTGGATGATCGGGACTTGAAAACCCAAAGATTGTGTACGAGATTGAAAACCGATCCCGAATTTAAACGCATCGAGGAAGGTTACAAGTTAGTGGACCCTCTGGACCCACGCAACAGTTTGTATGAAGGACGAACGAATGCCACCTGTTTCCTGAACAGCGCCAACGAGGAGAAGGAAGAAGAAATCAAATACCAGGACGTGTGCTCGCTGTATCCTTACGTGTGCAAATAGTGTCACTTTTCAGCAGGGCACACGCAATTTCTGACGGAACACATCGACGTGGAAGACATTCGACAATACGAAGGATTGATCAAGTACAGTCTTGCCTCCCACCGACTTGTACCATCCCGTTTTACCTCACCATTGCCAAGGAAAACTGATGTTTCCCTTGTGTCGTACTTGTGCCGAAACGTGCAACCAAGACCAACCCTGTCAACACACTAAGGAAGAACGAGCATTGACGGAGACGTGAGTCAGCGTGGAATTGTTTAAGGCTCTGGACCTGGAATACAAAATGTTAGAAATGTACAAAATTTACCACTTTCCCAAGACAGAGCAGTACTACAAGGGTGACGAGACTCAGAAAGGAATTTTCGCAGACTACGTGGATGCCTTTTGAAACTGAAACAAGAAGTCAGAGGCTATCCTCCCTGGTGTCAAACTCCCGAAGACCAAAAGAAATTCGAAGAGAAATAGTTTGGCCAGGAAGGCATCACTTTAGACCACGTGGAGAAAAATGAAGGAAGGCGTTAGTTTGCCAAAGTGATATTGAATTGTTTGTGGAAACAATGACACAACGTCCGTGTTTAGCCAAGACGGAGTACTTGACAGAACCATCTTGCGTCCAGATGATTCACGAGAAAACCAAATATATGAAACACGTGGACGTCATTCGTGAAGACTTAATCTTATTCAATTACGAAGAAGAACTTGAGTTTGTAAAGGCCGACAAATTTGGAAATGTCATCATTGCTGCCTAAGTGACAACCCATGCTCGCTATAAATTGTACGAAGCCTTACACCAAGTAGGAGATCGTGTGCTTTTTTTGACACGGACAGTTGCATCTACAGTGATCGCTTTTGTGAACGTCACCCTAAAATCGAAGAAGACCGTTTAGGAACCTGGACGGACGAGCACCCCGATCACAAGATTCTATGTTTTGCTAGTGGCGTTCCTAAACATTACGGCTCCGAGTACCGGGACCAACGAGGGAGAAGTGCACACCGAGTGTAAAGTGAAAGGATTGACTCTAAATCATCGCATGAGTCAAGTGGTGAACTTTAGCGTGCTGAGCGAATCATTGCAATCTGGAGAGGATCAATATTTTAAAGTTACTACCTACAAACCTCACAAGACTGTACGTTTAGCCACTCACCAAATCGTCAGTCGAGCCTTGGAAAAACTGTGTCAAATCGTGCACTAAAAGCGACAGCGGCTTCACAATCTCTTCACTTTACTGTACGGATACGCCGATATTGACTAGCATATAAGGAGAAAACGTCCAAGACCGATACTTCATTAATTCCAGAAGAAACACCAAGCTAGGAAAATGAATTCTTTCAGACAGACTCAGTTGAAGTTCAGTAATTCTCAAGCTGAGTACGATGCCGTTCCTTGCTATGGTAGGGATGCCGTACGCTGTAAACATCAACGATTCAGCACGACATCAAGGGAACTTCACTACTACTATTATACCTACCATGGAAAGTGATGCTGTACGTGTCAAACCCGACGGATGCGAAAGCGATGCCACTCGTTATCGTGGACTCTTTACTGGTTTTCATCCTCAACGCGAACCCATGCAGCTAGCACCCTACGGATGTCATCCATGCCTGAGCAAACTACTTCGGGTATCACCACCGCCTCATCGAAATGAGCATGTGAGAGACGAATATTCGTTGTCTGTGCGGCTGTCTGGATACTGCGACTTTGAAAGTCGATTCCAAACCTTCAAAGGAAATTGGCCCAAATATCTGGGAGGACCTATCCCGAAGAATTAGCCAGAGCTGGATTTATCTACCTAGGAGAAGGTGACAAAGTCAAGTGCTTCAGTTGCGGAGCGTCACTTCAGGAGTGGGAGCAGAAAGATTCAGCTTACCTGGAATATGATCGTTAGTCTCCGCACTGTCACTACCTTCCTTTAATGGGACCCCAGTAACTGAGGTTCTACACCAAGTTGCATATTATGTTGTTTAAGAAACCAGCTTGGCTAGGAGTCAAACGTTGGATAACACTGACGCAAGCATTTAAACCCCATCTGAAACGTAATATTCAAAAGATGATGTACAAGGAAGTTTGGCAGGGACTTGACATAGCAAAATCTCAATTTGTGACTGTGGAACTTTTGTGCCGAGAAAATCAGAAGAGGAAAGTGAACAAAACGAACAAACTCGTTAGATTTCTCTGGATCAAGTCTGCGTTCTTCAGAGTATTCAGGTATAGACCATTCACATCAGAAGATTTTATTGACTTTCTTGGCCGTTTTCAGGAATGGCAATGGTTAGAAATTACTCTCTACATCCATCACTTTAACTCTGGGAGAAGATTTTGAATAACAGTGGGTATAAACACTGGCTGATATTTTCATGGATACTTTACAGGAGAACATTTGTGGTTTGCCTCTGGAGTTGAGAGAACGCATTTACCAAGAGTTCGTCAAAATACAACTGCAACGCAAAGAACAACTGCATCCTTTACATCACCGATGTTTGAACCGCTGGTACCCGAATGCTATAAGAGTATTGATTCTTATGAAAGCGTTCCAATGGTCAGACATTAATAAACTACACGCGTATCTGAAGGATTTGGATGCTACTCATTCTACTTACAAAGTGTCATTACTGCACAGAATTCCAGAGGAAGAGTTAGAGGATTACCAAAATCTTTTACACGAACTAATCTTGGTTCAAGAGGAAACTTTTGTGAGACGTGTGGTGTGCAAGTTAGTGACTAAACAATTTGGATTCGCCACTGGAGTACGATCAGTTCTGTGCAAAAAGTACATTTATTACCGTTAAGAAAAGAGGGTATAAAAGTTTGCTACCATTTCACGGCCTTTATCAGTTGTGATACAACAGATTCCGTGGAAGGAAGTCAATGACACTATCCAGACTATGGAGGATTACCAATACCTTTTACAAGAACTGTTTCCTCTAAATTTGAGACATCGTGTGGTGTGCGTCTTTAGTGACTTCCTTTCATGGATTTCGTTTACAAGCCGATTCCTTGTGGACTCTTTACGAACAGTACCTACCACGAAAAACATGATGGTGGTTCCTTTAAATGTGCACGAGAGACTCATTATGTTAAAAGCCTTGCGCTTTTATCTCGATACTTCTCTGCGTCTACGGGGAAAAAAGATTCGTAAACGTTTAGCCACTGAGGATGCTTACGAAGATGTGTGCATAGCTTGTTACTTACATTCTCATTGGCAGTATGTACGTGGCTGGGAAAGTCTTGGTTTCGATGTTTGGACGAAAGAAGTGGCAAACTATGCCAAAGATTGTGTTAATGACTTCAATCGTCCAGTGACACAGGTGACCTTTAAATCTGTGTTAGTCACAGTGCCATAAGAACCCGACACTGAGGAAAACCTCTCCATTCAGGACAGTACCGTCGTCGACATCGACACCCTCTAAAGGCCTTCCCGGAGAATACATGTGAGACTGTGTCTAGTGATGTAGAGACACCACGAACATTAAAAAGTGTCCATAGGACATCACACCTTCGTCAAACAATGTTGTACAGACTCTTGTTTATATTCCACTTTCACTGTTTTGATGCGTATTTTATTGATGTACTTAACCGTTTGGCTTTTATGCATTTTGTATTTCGTGTCCAAATTTATCTTGGAATAAACGTGTCCTGAAAACTTATAAAAACTCTGTACTGTCTGTGTTTGTTTCAAAACTGGGAACGCCTTCGCTATGGCTACCTCTGCTGTCTCTTCTACCTCTGCCTCGACTTTCAAAGTCATCGACGAAAAGTTGGATCGTTCCAGCTGGGAGGCACTGTATCTTCGCCATTACTTTAACATGTTAATTGCTGGACCCAGCTTTTCAGGCAAAACTGAATTTGTCAAACGTTTGATTGAAGACAAAAGACAAATCATCGATCGTCCGTCTCAACGCAATCGGCGTACAGTCTCCTGTGAGAAAGTCATGGAGATTCCGTCGTTTTTGTGGAAGGCATTCCTTGCGGAGACGACGGGATCGTGTCTGACCCCAGTCAAACACGTCTGGTCAACTTCGACGACATGTTAGGGTAAGATGAAGAAGAAATAAAACTGTGGTTTACTCGCAAAGTGCATCGTCGTAATACCGGCGTCATTTACATTACCCAAAATTTATTTCAACAAAGTAAAGCCCATTGCACCATCAGTCTCAATGCTCATTACGTGATGTTGTTTAAAAGTCCCAGAGACAAGTCGCAAGTGCAAGTGTTAGCCAAGCAGTTAGGATCTCCTTGGTTGACTCGTGCGTACGACGATGCCACTCAAACCCCTCATGCCTACTCTTCGATTTAAAACCCACTCACCCCGACTATTTACGATTTCGACCCACCTGTTTCACAACTGGTGCCAAGACGGAGGGAATGTCATGTACACGTCCCCGTCGGTGTAAAAAAAAAACCTATAAAAACCTCAGACACTTATGGTCTGTCTCACACATTGTCAACATGACGTCCCTTAAATCTCACCTTCCCGTCAAATTAATTCGTGCCTTGTACGGCATCAGCCGCGAAAAAAAATTCCACAAATACGTGCTCGTGTCTTAGAAGCCAGTCTCAAAGAAGTATTGCGATGGTTTACGGTGACCACACGTCAATTACTTCAAGGCATCATTCACATTCCTCATCAAACCAAAGGCTTTTCGACACTCAAACCGAAAAGCAAATCATTTTGAAATCTCGAGGTAGCGGTTCTCTAGGAAGCTTCATCATTCGTTCCCTCTTAAAATGTGACCCTAATGCCCCAGCAGTCACCCCCAAGAAAAAAGCCTCTCCCCAACCCAAACGTGCCAAGAAGAAAAAGAGCAGTGGTGTCAAGACCAGGTCATGACCCCAAAAACGAAAAGTCCGAAGAAAACAGTTTCTACCCGCAAGAGAGGCACTGCTGCCCGGAAGCAACCTTACTTTCCCAAACCACGACTTGTGGTGACCTTGTCTCCAGTAGCAGCAGCAGTTTCTTCCACTTCGCGGTTGATGGTGATGCCAATCAAACCCGATTTGACACCCGTCTTCTCTGATTTGACGAAAAAAATGGAAACCCGTGTCTCAAGTAACATTCTCCCACTGAGTAGGTTGTTGAAGCAGGACTGGTAAATCTTTGAATTTACCACCCAGCTATTGTGTGCATATTTATTACTTCCACGTGTGTGATTTTTTGCGTCCCAGATAAAATGTTTACGTTCTAACATGCGTAATGAAGCATTTCTGAGACCTCTGTCTATTATGGTACAAAACTTGCACTTCTTCAAGAAATTTGTGAAATTTTTGTAAAATCTTAGAGTCATCTTACGATCATATCATAAGCAAATTCATACATGATCTCTTCCCAAAAATTATAATATTTTACACATTAGTTTTTCTACTTTAAAACATGAACAAAGAAATATCAGAATTTTCTGAAGCCATGCTACAATTATGTTAATCTGAATTTGTGCTATAATCAAGCGTGCTATGGCGGGGTTTCACTGTATAATCACACTTTTTGAGAAAATAAATAATATTCATTTCAATATCATGAAGGTTTAGCTTGCTGTAAGGTCGTTCAAGCTTGCTAGATCCACTGGTAAGTGGCTACCCTATGCTGCCACCGTGGTGTGGTGACAAACTCCAAATTTTCAACAGGCAATTGGCTATGGCCCCTACCTCAACATAAAAGTAAAAATATCAAATATGGGTTGGGAAGGGTCAGAGGAATCATGGTCTATGGATTACACTATTGTCATGGTGTTTATATGCAAAGTTATGGTTCCTGTAAAGGTCAGCAATGCATTCGTTTCATTTTGTTCTCTAACGTAATGTTTACAACATAAATTTATGCATTAATGATATTGGCTGATTTGGATTTGTACTGGTAAAATTTGGCCTTGTAAAGTTATTTTTTGCCCTTACCGGAACGAAGCACTGGTAGTTGCACACCACTATCAGAATCTTTGCTCCTGAGATGCTACTGAGCTTACTCACAGCTCTTCCCTTCCGGGGAGGTTCGATTTGCATCAGGGCTACATACTCTGAGAGGGTGCTGCTATTCTCTCAATGGGGAGGGGCATGACACTCTCTACAGCCACAGAAGGGCTTGGAGAGTGAGCTGCTCCTCCCTCAATGGGGTGGGGGTACCTCACTCTCCACCTCTAGGCTTGGAAATGGTGCTGCTCCTCCCTCATGGGTGAGTAGGGTGTACCTTGCTTCCTGACCTTCGGGAATTTCCTCTTTCCCTTATATGTCCACATGTTTTCATTGAGGTTCCACACCCCGTCATATCTAAGTCAGTAGAAAGGACACTTGTCTGTCCCACTACAGCATGTACAAGAAAGGCAGGTGAGTAATGCAGTATTGGACTGAGAGTAAAACTTATTAGAAATATGGAAAATCCATATAAATGCATGACGTGTATTTTGATGTGAGCTGAAGGCAAAATTTTAACAAAGCGATGGTGCTAAGGGCATTACAAATAGCAACATCGGGGGAAAAAGAAAAGAGGACAATGGTACCAGTGAATTGGGCAACAGACTGGGTCTGGATTCTTTTTAGAATGCAATCATATATCAAAGTCCACATGCAGGCAACTGACATTCATTCATAACACCACTGTATTACTTCAGGATACAACCCAAACCAAGCCATGTATGTTCTATGACATAATGTTTTTATTTTGATGCTGATCGATGAAATAAAACAGTGGGTTCATGCTGAGCTCAAAATTACAGGCACAATGAATGTATGTATTAATGAACAGATGAAGTATGTATGTAAATATAATATATATGGATGGATGAATAGTTGAACTGAATGATAAACAAATTCATAGTTCACCCAACACATTCAAGTCCACTTCAACTCTTCTGTTCTGTATGCCACATTTTAGGGAGTAATTTTTCTCTACATCGAAAATCCAAATGTGTCTATCTCTACTCATGTAATTTTTTCCAATATAATCAGGAAACATGAAGACATCGATAATGGTACCATTCCTCAATGACCATGTGGCTGCTATACCAAAACTCCTGACATACAAGAGCACTTCTTCACAGTGATTACCAACATTACTCTTGGAAAATAACTTAATTGCTTTCCCTTTGTAAGCAGATCTTTTCCTCGCTGCAAAAGAAGAAGACAGGTTCATTCAAGTACTATTATTCAATCTGATATTTTTTGTCATTATTTAAAACAAGAAAAATAACATCACTCTACCTACATGGAGAGAACATCATATTAAGTAAAAAGAGGCTGAATTAAGTGGCCCCAAGATCTATCACATTCGATGAAGGACTAAGGTTGACTACTTGGTGATTTTGTAAATAATAACCTATCATAGACTGAACATACATGTATAAAATATACCCACGTAAAAATGTTAATTCAAGTTTATGGCTTCTCAGTGGCAGAAGACATTTTCTCCCTGCAAAGAAAACTATTTTATAACAGTTACACACGATCCTTTTTTGATCGTTGTAATACAGTATGTGGTAATTGAGATAAAAAATACTGCAAAGCTAGCAAGTCTTCAAGGAAGAGTATTGAGCTAATATCAATCCAAAGAGAAAGCAGGGAAAATTCAGCTATCAAGTTAAAAATATTACCTATTAAAGACCAAATGCAATTGGAAAAAACTAAGTTAATGTACAAGATATCCAATAACAGTGCTCCCATATATTTACAGACTTGTTGAGCTGCGAAAACACGTATCCACAAGATCGAATTGGGCCCTCTGGGATCACAGATTCAGGAGATAAAAGCTTGAGAATGTGGACTCCGATATCCATCCCACAGTCTGAATGATGTCGGTTAGTGAACAGTTCCGGTCTGATGCTAGGTTGGTGGCAACTGCTCGAGCCTAGTGAGCGGAAGTGCATAATAAGTTCACTGAGTTGGGGTTATTTCCCTATATGCTTAGCGAATAACCCCTTACTCCAGGACGTAATAGTTTGATCTGATACATACTCCTGTCCTTTTATGAGAAGCAGAAAGCGGTGTGATCTCCCTCGTATTAACAAATCACTTGAGAACCCAGACTGGGTCTTGTAGGTGGCCTTTAGTTGCTGTGTCCAGATGAGACAGACGGTTCGTAACAAACGTTTAGTTACCCTTGGAAGGGAAATGGTTCTTGGCGATGGAAGAGGATGCTGTCATGAATACGACTGACACATCTTGTCAGAACTTGCATGTAAATTGGGTCTGCTGATGGGGCATGCATTTCGCGAATTCTGCCTGCAGTTGCTAATGCCATGAGGAAGCAGGTCTTGTAGGAAAAGGAGCACCAGAGATGCCCTTGAAATTGGTTCAAAAGGTGTCTTATTCAGCCAGGTTAATACCAAAGATGGGTTCCGCTTTGTGCCTAGGGTTAACGCTTTTGGCTGTGTATACACCAAGTTGGCGAGAAGGTCGGATAACTCCTGGGTTTGTCTGATATTCTCTCTCCAGTGGTAACGATAGGTGTCGGAGATCGTGGAGCATTAACCTTTGATCATACTAGGTACTAACTTGCTCTCTTTGAAGTGACAGAGGAGGAAGTTAGCTATCTGTGGCATCAATGCCTGGAGAGGCCAGATATGTTAGTTTACGAAACTGTGCCATTTGACTTTATATGCTTTCAGACTGGAGGTCCTTCGCACCTGAGCAATTCTCTCCACGACTGGTTGTGAAAATTGTTCAGTTCTGAGGGCCTGTTTGAGAGATTCAGATGTGCAGATTCGGGGCTCTGGACAAGGATGAAACAACTGCCGTATTGGTTGTATGAGTAGATGAAGGAAAACCCAAACCGCAGGGTTTCTGATGTATGATTGATGAAGTTGTTCATCCACAACTCCTCCCGTCGGAGTGGTGTGAAGAGGATAAGGCTACAGGATGATTCCCTTGCTTTCTGTATCACTTGGGAATCAGAGGTGTTAGAGGTTAGATGTACGTGCTCAGGTTAATCCAATTCTACGATAGGGCGTTGACTGCCCAAGCTGTTCAGTTCGGGACAGGATAGACAAAGGATGGGGTTGTGGCATTCCCTATTGTCGCAAACAGGCTCACTAAATGTGGGTTCCATCGGGTACAGATCTGAGTGAGAACCAGGGGATGGAGAAATCAGTCTTTCTGTACTAGATGATTGTTCCATGACAAAGGGTCGGTCAGTGCATTGAGGTGGCCCAGGATATGGTGAACCGGTATGGCTTGTGGATGACAATACAACTTCAAAAAGACCCGCACCATGACGCAAAGGTCTGGGGTCTGGGGTCATCCTTGTTGTTGAAGATAAATCACAACTGTAGGATTGAGTTCCTCCTTGTTGTTAGAGACAAGTCCCACACCATGACGCAAAGGCCCGGGTACTGGGGTCCTCCTTGTTGCTGAAGATAAATCATCATTGTAAGACTGAGATAACCCTTGATGTTGAGATTAGTCACCACTGAAGAGTTGCAAGACAGAATGAGAACTCCCTTGCCGTCTAAATATTCTTACCCCCAATGAAAGGCTTTCACAATGGCCATCCTCTCCAGAAGTATTGATATGAAGATGTCGTTCTTGGGGAGAGCATTCACCGCTGGCGTCCCGAAATGAGGGTAGTGAGCGGGCTCCCCAGCCTTTTGTACCTGCATCGGTACCTACTGCAATCTCGAGCGGGTGGATGCATAGATGTATGCCTGCTGTGAGCCAAGTTAGGTTGCTCCCAACTCCGCATATGGTGCCTCAATTGATGTTTGAATAATATATAAATTTCATAATTATATTAACATATTTTTGTATATAAAATGATTTGAACAGTTGATAATATAATAAAATATATAATAATATTCTGTGTTTCATATACAAAATATACACACAGTAACACATAGAAAGAAAAAACACTTTTACAAAAATCAGATTGCACGTTTCTTACAAATTAATGTACAAGAAATCTTAAACAGCATTTGTTTCCACCAATAACGAGGAATCACAGCTCTGGGCTCATGACTGTCCAAAAGAATTGACTCTTGAGATTTTAATTTTGACTCTTGAGATTTTGGGGTCAAGGGTCAACCGACTCTTGATTTTAGTGTCATATTTAGTTTTGAAATCTACTGAGAGCCCTGTGTAATAATGACAATATGGCATAATTGAGTTTAAAAACACCCAAAAGCTCATTTTATGCCAAAGTGGACATTTATACCATGGAATCAGATTAAACACACGTTTTCATTTATTATACTAAATGTATTAAAACCGTTTGGTAAAATGTTTGGTGTGTAATATATATTCAATGTTAGGCTCAGATTTGTAGTTACCAATGACAACTGATATCTAGAGGTATAGGTAGGCCTATTTAATTAAAAATTGTCATGTTTAGTATAGGCAAAAAGAGGTAAAATTTAATTATTTTGAAGAAAAGAAAACCAATTCATGGAATATATTGTGAGTATCAAACTATTCTGAAAATTGACATTATAAAGAACAAACAATCGATCTATACGATATCACTTTATATACAAAATAACATAATCATAAATATTTCATGAGAACTCAGTGCCAGTTCCTTCTCTCGCACTCTGATTTCACAATTTAATACTGTATAATATTGCTCAAAATTGATCATAAGTATTAAGAAACTATACAAAAACTGACATTCCAAAATTTAATGTTGCGACATTCACAATTTACACCACAGAAATGCAAATTAACAGTAATAATAAATTAGTGGAAAACTTGTAGAGTATGAAACCATGAACGAGGAATTTTTCAAGAATTTTGTTCATGTGACTGAAATAGAATTGTGGCAGCATTCAATGTATGTTTTTGTGCTGTTTGTTTATTCTTTGTCATTAAAGATATGAAAATTGACTAAAACTATCTTATAATTTATTTCTAAAGTAGCAACTGTTGTTGACTAAATTGTGATTTCAGATCAACATATATACAGTATTTACAAGAATATTGTAATGATTATGCCCTATTTGAAGAGTAAGATGATATAATTTCAACTTGTGTATGACTCGTTATTATGGTATTTTATGAAACAAATGACTGGGGTAGAGCGCTTCTGCAAGGCACAAAATGGCTTCAAAAGTACCCAAAACAATGAAAAAGTAAATTTTTATGAAAGCTGAATGTTCACAAAACATTTCTATATTACCCTATGTAGGAAATAATCAAATTTCAGCTTGAAATAACCAGGAGGTCAAGGTCGTGCAAAAGTGATCAAAGACCAATATTACAATGGTGGATGGTGCATGTGTTTGAATGCATGCTGTCAATTTATTTGAAACAATATCATAAAGATAACTTCAATTTTGAATTCGACACAGAAAAATTATGCATAAAACATTAAATTTTAAGAGCAACTTACAATTTCAACATGTGTACTACTCAAGAATCTAGTATTTCATACAAACATGGGGAGGTCCACTTAATAAAAAGGTACAGAAAGGCTTCCAATGTACCTGGGAATCTATTCTTATAGCTGAATGTTCATCCGAAATTTCCATATAACCATATGTAAGAAATATCCAAATGACAGCTTGAAACAACACAAGGTCAAGATTTTACAACAAAATTACCGGGTTCGACACTAATGCAGGTCTGCTGGCCTGAGGCCACCAGATTTTCAAAAGGACCACCACTTTCCTAAAAGCTGGGTGGTCCGCTGGGCTTCCCATTTTAAATTTTGGATATTAAAAATGCATCTATTCCATGTTAGAGGATTATATAAATCTCTTAATTATAAACATGTCAAACACGGCGAAAATCGAAAGCAAGATGAAGTTAAAACAAAACAAAGATCATGCCAAAGCTATTTAAATCAAATTATCATTGTCGTGCGGGTGCTTTCTTCATTAATCATATAAGAACATCAATCGTTTATGTGATTGACCTTTTGTTATGTGTTTTCACGTGTTTAAGAAATATGGAGATTTCTTGTTAATGTCTCTCCGCTGCTGAAAAGAATCCCCAAAAAACCAAAAGTGAGAAACTCGAAGTACAACGTGGGTATGTTAAATCTAAAAGAACGAAAATTCCAAGATACAGGAATTTCCATGGCTAAACTACAATAAGCATCAGGATGAAATAACATGTTCAGTTTGTTTTGCATACGATATGATGGGTACATTTATAGTTGGCTGCAAAAACTAAAATGTATAGTCGGAACGCATGACTCATCAGAGAGCCACAAGAGGAATAGCTTAAGAAAGCTGAGAAGGCAGCCCCTGGCCCTTCTGAAGGTGACAAGTCCTTTATGTTGCTGAATAAGGCAGCCCTTGAAAAACTGCTTGTCATGTTTGGAAATGCTCATTTTGTCATGAAACATGGATACCCATATACAATGTAAAATTATGCGAGTTGAACAAGTCGAAAGATCTGGAAATAGGCAGTACCTACATGACAGACAAATACTGTCCGAAATTTATTTGATACTTGTAGGTCAGAACAGGACCATTTAATTTCCTCTAGTCAGTTTTTGTCAGTTATTAGTCATGACTCCATTAGATAAGTCTCCAGAGAGGCAGTAATGATATACGTTAATTCATTTTTATACTACAAGGTAAATGTTATTAACTTTCATTTTATATTACTGAATTTAAACTATTAAAAGCAGAAAATTAAACTATTAAAGCAAAAATTATAACTATTAAACCAGAAGTTTAAATTGAATCCATTTCATTTATAATATTATAAACTCTTAAACCACCAATTTAACTGTAGATCCGTTCTAGCTTAATTGTAGCAATTCAGTAATTTATCATTTCTTCTTAGGTTTACACTCATTTTATAAAGAATGTGCCCAAGGCTGTCAAAGAAACCATTAACCATGCTATAGCCGTCCTCGTGTCAGATACGAGGATGAATGCGTGAAAAAGATTGTTGCAATGGGAACTGATGGTGTCAGTGATGTTGATGCTGCTGATAAAAACGATGATTATGATGATGTAGACCAACAAGCAGGTCCCCGCATTTTTTCTGACAGCGGAGGAAAAAAATGCAGAGACCTACTTGTTGGTCTAATGAGGACGATAAATACCATGCACAAGATTTGTCAGCATTACAGGACAAAGCATACAAATTATTGATAAATTTAATGTAAACTATAATAAAATAACCTTGTTCTGGGTTTTATTTTATTGTATAGATTACACATTTCTTTTTGAACAAGTACATGTATAACCTAGACCAACAAGTAGGTCTCCGCTTTTTTTTTCTGACAGTGGAGACCAACGTTGTCGGGCCGTATTCCATACTTAAAAGTTTTACGCCGTTTTAACCTCCCCATCAGTTCTGACTTATCGGACGGTCACTAGTAATTAATAAATTTATTTCGACTGACCTTGGTATGCAGATGGTAACTAAAATCCCTTTTCGTTTGACCCATGGCATTAAATCCTTCAGAGCACTCACTTTTTAGTAATAATCCCTGTCCGAACAGAACACCTATGCATACATCTATTTTTGACCATATTTTTAAATTGCTGATGCATGCGTGGAAAGCAGCATCACCCCAAGGCAAGAACAACGTCTGGAAACCTTCTAGTAAGGAGCATATCAGAAGGAACCGACTAATGCTTGGGACAGAACTGCGGTTAGGTCTGGCCGTCACGGCAGAATTTTGAGAGACAGAGACAGACGTGTCAGAAATTTGAGATCGAGAACGATAATGCTAAGAAAAATAGAAAATGGAATGGTTTGTAACGTTTGTTTCTTAGATCCCTAGTGTTAGCGAGATATCGAATGATGTTCATGTGGCCGAGTCAACCGAAATAGAAGTTGATCCTTATGGTGTAAGCACGATTATCCACATTCCCGAGGCAGACAAGCCAAAGATATCCGCGACAGAAACACTGATCCATTGAATCTTATCCAGGATTAAGTATATGCAAGAAATAGTAGCACTATTTGAATGCCTTTGCAAAGAATATGGGAAAAGTTATTATAAACTTGATTTATAACTCCTTGGTAATCATGTACAAACATGAAGCATGTGCAACCACTATTACTTCCTTACAACATAAATGTATCAATTTGTGTGATTGCTTGCATAAAATTGTTTATTTGAGGTCAATGCACGGTGTTTTGACAAACTATGGTCGAGTACCGTGGGGTAATGTATACAATCCTGGAGGGATCATCACAGAAAGATACCTGCTATTGGTGTCCAGTTTTGGTTATTCGTATGGGATAAAGGTGAGTGAAAAAATTGCAACATTATAAATTATAATGTTGTGCATGTTTTGTTGAAAACGTGTGTGTGTGTGTGTGTGCGCAGGATATTAAATCTTTAATTCTATTGCATTTCCTCATTGGACAAGACTTTAATTACATACATGCAAGCATTTTTGTCTTTGCATCGAGATAACATTATTTCGACTTTGTGGCGCTGCACTTCTAGAAGTGTCAAGGTGAAGTGTTCAATGACAATACTACAGCAAGGGAACTCGTCTGCACAAAGCTATGCTCAGCATACACACCCTGCTGTCCCTGACCGTCAGCTAAAGCCAGCGGTGCGCCAAAGTAATTCTTTGTCAGCATAGAATGTGACATTGGCTGCTAATTGTACAACTTGTAAGAAATCTGCGCACATTTGAATTATAAGAACGAACATTACTTCTAATGAAAATTCCTGAAAACTTAAATCCTGACACTGTGGTGATTACCTCCTTTGATAGAACATTATTTCCTCTTTCTCAAAGGTCAGACGTGCTGTTAGCGAACAACTATTCACTTCAGTCTTGAAATTTGCAGAAGACGCCATTCTGGAGAGTTCGGGAACAGATATAGTCTCTGTTCCAAACAAGACGCTTTTGAAAAGAGTTGTAAATAGAACCAGAGCGAAGCTACATCCAGAACAGCCCAGAATGTTGGACTTGAAGTTTGTGGTTTGCATAAAACTCCGACAACTCTACAGTTAGACATAAAGTCAATATAAAATGTAAAAGAATACATTTTTATTATTTCATATTGCGCATTAATGGTATTGTCTGCTATTCAACCCTTAAAAAGGTCTTGTATATAGTTTTAATTAAACTCTGTAAGTTTAAATTTCATCTCTTTTTGTAATTGAAACATCTGGTAATCACTGTGATATGGGCACTAAAATGCATCTAACAAACTAAACTTTGATCAATAGTGCGTTATGCGAGGAAAACGTTATGAACATTTTATGACATGAATGATAATGATAGTCATGTATTTGTTCTGATTTTTGCAGCTGAATGAGTAGTTCTGTGCTCACGACTTATTAATGGCAGACAGTGAATGGGTAGAGACTTTTGCGAGAAGCGTAGCGGTGGTACGTGGGTGGAACATTTAAGGTAATCATTATGTTGTATTCATCAGTATATGCTGTATGATTACCATTTATTGCTGAAATCCAGACTTGTGTCACTTTTCAAGTTATAACAGCACGCAGTAATTGCCTCCGGGCCCATTTGTTTAGTAAGTGTTTAAAACTTCCAGGTCCTTGATGAGTAATTCAGACAACAGGGTCAGCTCATGTCCGCCCATGCCTTCATCGAAGGAATGGTGCACAGAAGCAGTTGATGCTTGTATTTTGTCTCATGAGCCAGAAGGCGAAGCTGTAAGCTGTTATGTTAAAGCTTTCTTTCTCTGTACCCTCTGCAAAATTCATTGACATTTCCAACACGTTTATCGGAGGGATATGTGATGGGTAGAAGAAACAGTAACAATAAAAACTGAGACTTTGTTGTGATCTCTCAACCTTGAGCCATATCCGTTGAATGTTCTACACAGTTTTTCCAGCATCTGCATTTCCTTCCAAGAATTAAATGATGCGTCATTGTTGAATGTAAGGTAACTGATGTCATGTAACCTATTCTGGTCAACACAATATTATTTCGAATCTTTGATTACAGATGTTTCGTTCTCTACAGTCAAGGTTGGGTCATATATCGTTAGAAGGGTTCGTAATGGACTTCGAAAAAGGTAAGCAGTTTATGAATAAGATTTTAAATCAAAATTGAACAATACTCGATAACACTAACAGTTCATGTCTGCAAAAATCAAACATTACGCGACATTATTATGACAACCGTATTGTAATAGGGTTGAAACCGAATGGATTTCTGGACTGAGTGATAACAACACAATGTGAGTGAATGGAAGTGGGGGGGGTGTCTGTAGCTTTAACAATTTTTCAGTCATATCGTTACGATGTATGCACTATGACAGTTTGTAGTGATGTCTGGCACTGGGGCATCATGCCGCAGACATGTAGCATGATGGCCCCCACAGTCATATTGTCCTGGCACCAGGCTGACCAGTTCCAACACCAACCTCTTAATGCTGAGCGCCTAGCGAGACAGCTGTTAGTAGAAAGTTCATGGAATGAAAAATAAAAATTCATGACAAAACATACGCAAGTAGACTAACAAACCCACTCACTACATATAATACAAGACTACCATACCAAATATGTTATATAAAGAAAACAGAATTATGTATAAAAAATATGAATATGGTTCATACATCCACAACATATATTATGAAAAAGAGTATGATTCACAGAATTATATGATACAAAGGAATAAGCAAGAGTATGGCTCACACAGACATATAATACAAAGGAAAATAAGATTGGTTCACACAACCATATGTCTTTGTAAACGCAACACAGTGTATACTGCCCTTATTCAGGGTTCGGAATTCACATCACCATTCCTTGGCCTACTCTAGAATCTGGAACTCCTATCCTATAATTCCAGCCATGTATCAGATTCACTCTCGGTTGAATTCAATTCAATGGCATCGCTGCCCCACTGCAGGTCATGCCGTCACCATTCTGATTCTTCCAGCCCATCCATCCATCCAGCTATAAATATACCAAGCTGGTCATAATAAATAAACTAAAGGCAGAGAGGAAATCCATAATCACATGCTACCACATTGTTTTGCGTCAAAATTAAGCCCTTAGCGATAAATTGTATAAGCCCAACAATTTTCGAGTGTTTTAAATCTGAAGAATGACAAATAAAGACAGTATGTTAAAGGGAGACATTTAAAATAAATTTAGAATTTAAAAAATATATATGGCTATAAAATGGACTTGTATATTATTTAACACTTACCCCTATGGCTGATAAAAGTCACTCCTTGACAAGATCCAAGCGATCACTGTATCGCATAAGACAATATGTCTCCTATAAAAACAGAAGAAAAAATGTACACGACCAGGTCTAAAGTACCCGTGCACATCTTGCTATATGGGTATCTCGCCGCGAGCGACCTACAGCGAGAAGCTTGTATTGCCCAGTCACAAAATAAAAAGAAACAAAAAAGATACAAACTATCCTAAGTAACGCTGTATGCGTCTAAGAAACCAATTACCCAAATTGTTCAAAGCTATTACCAAATTAATTTCTTGCCTTATTCCGTGACACATAGGATGGTTTCATACGCAAACAATACAATTAAGGGATTGTTCTTTGTATATTTTCAGCTCCATGGCTCGCTATCAGAGAGACCTTTCTGGCGTCGAAGTTAAAGGCTGTGCCTTCCACAGGTCCCAGTCCGAGTGGCGACACGTTCTGGATTTTCTGAATTGTACATGCGTCTAGAGGGCCTGCACTCCTTCGTTCGTAAAGTGTTGGCCCTTCAGTTCATGCCCAGCGCCCACGTACGAGAAGAAGTGCAGATAATACAAATAAAGGCTGCTACCGATGCTACACGGACTCTTACCGCAGGAAGTGCCTGGACAACCCGGTGTTTCCATCTGAGGCCTGGTCGGTATAGAGCCAGAAAGTGCGAACGAACAACGACGTTTGAAGCTACCCCCACCCCCAATAAGGCATGTCAGTATAAAGACATTAGACAATTAATACACATGACACAATTCTCAGTATCATATTAATATTTATAAATGTTGATATAAAAGTAAAATCATTACGTATAAACTTAAATTGTTGGTTCTCGGTTATATTTTTTCAGGTTGACACCATCGTTTAAATTGAAGGGCAGGACACATGGACTTGTCTAATACCGGTTAGTCTCAGGGATGCGGATGGAGGCCGATCTGGAACGCTTAGGCGTCTAGGGTAACTACCTAGGACGTTAGAGAAGTAGTTAATGATTAGAAAATTCACTAAACACACTTTAAGACCAGTTCATGCATTACGAGATCAAAGGTCAATGTTTTTGAGCTCTGTGGGCGAGCAGTATGGTCTCCGAGTGAAAGTAGAAACACTGTAGCAATAATAGTACCCGCCATGTTATTCTATGATTGTATACTATACTGTACTGTTAAGTTTGACAGCCATTGTGTGTAATTTTGTTGTTTTGTAACGTTTCTTGTTGAAAAGTGAATATGTACGTATGCATGTTCTTATAGTACGCATATTTTTTATAGTTCGGTGTTTATCAGCTGCAGTTATTCTAGGACTGCATCCTATATGGTACTATTAACTTGACAGCCACTGCCTAGCTTGGCGCTCAGCATTAAGAGGTTAGTGTTAGGACTGGTCAGCCTGGTGTCAGGATGATGTTACTGGGTGAGACATCATGCTACATGTCTGCGGCATGATGCCCCAGTGCTAGACATCACTATAAACTGCCACACTGCAGACATCGTAGCGATATCACTACAAAATTGTTAAAGCTACGTTAAAAAATCAAAATCACACACACACACACACACTCTCACACTTGACAGCCATTGTGTGTAATTTTAATGTTCTGTAAGGTTTCTTGTTGAAAAGTGAATATCAATGTATGCATGTTTTTATAGATCGTTGATTATTTGCGGCTGTTATTATAGAATTGCATACTATATTGTACTGTTAAATTTACTTGATAGCCATTATGTGCAATATTGTTGTAGAGTAAGGTATATGTGTTTTTACGTCACAAGGCTCGTAAAAAGTTAAAAAGAAAAGAGTGAAAGCCAACAAGCTTTGTATATTTAAACAGAATAATTTATTTCCCTAGAAAACACGGTAAAAATATGATAAAGGACCTACAGTTTGTGAATATAATCCAAAAATTAATCATGGAATTTAAAATTATAAGTCCTATCACTAAAAAGTTCTAATTTAATCCAGGTTCGAAGCCCGACAAAGTTCCAAGATGGAGGACGATGACGTCAGATGAAGTCGTTGTGCGAATGTCAACAGTTCCTCGTTAAATCACAACTTATAATGTTCCAATTTAGAATTCCAGAATAAATTTCCAATAAATGTCTTTGTCCAAGAATTTTGATGAAGAAGAGTATTTCCCGGGTGAATAAATTATTTTAAATAAAAAAACTCAATTGAAAACGGCAACAACAGAAATACCTTTCAGCCTCAAGGTATTTTTTTACGACTGACTAAATCCACTAGAAAATGTTTTTCTTAAGCCACAATTTTAGATCACATGATGGCTCACGTGACGAGGCCACATGATCACTAATTTGTACAGCGCAGTAAAAAAAAATGCCATTTTACACGTAGGCCAGAATAGCCCTATCTAAAAACCAGATTCTCATGCTGGAAATGAATAATAAAAAAGGCTGTTTACACATATATAACACGTGTACTAAACATGACCTTGGTAATGACCAATCATTTTCATTCAATGTTTACAAACTTCTGAACCAAGGTGAGCTAAAAATAGTGATGAAGCAACATTTTTGCGTTCAAATCAGGTTAAAACAGAAGACTGAATTTTCGAAAAAAAATATCAAATCCCGAGAAAATTATCATTACAATAAAAGGAATGAAACAAAATTAAATAAAAAAGAATTTTACAACTAATACACAAGTAATTAAATTACATATACATAACACTTCCCCCATAAAGAAAAAAGAAAGATTTATATAATAAAGCATCCTTTTTTACCATATGTAAATTTTACATGAGGTAAAGAAAATTACATAAGAAGAACTCTTATGAATTGTACATGAAATAATATTTCTATACACGGGAAAGTGCATCTGTAATCAAATTGTCTTTTCCCTTGATGTGCCTGATATCAAGGTTATATTCTTGTGAAAACAAACTCCACCATAATAATCTTTGATTTTTATTTTTCATCTTGTCAATGAAAGTAAGGGGGTTGTGATCACTAAACACAACAACCGGAGAAGGGGCTGAACCAATGTAAACTCCAAAATGCTGTAATGCTAATATTAACGCCAAACATTCCTTCTTGATTGTTGAGTAATTTCTTTGGTGCTTATTTAATTTCTTAGTAAAACAGCACACTGGAAGTTCAACACCATCGCTATCTTCTTGAATCAATACTGCTCCAACCCCAACATCACTTGCATCCAAAGATAGTTTAAATGGTTGACTGAAATCTGGAGCTGTAAGGACTGGTGCATCTTTAAGTATGGCCTTTAACCTATCAAAAGCCTCCTGACATTTTTCGGTCCAAAGAAACTTGCTTTTCTTGCTCAACAAGTTTGTCAGGGGTTTAGCAATATTAAAAAAATTAGAACAAAATTTCTGATGGTATCCAGCCATACCTAAAAATCGCATCAGTTGCTTTTTACTGACAGGCACAGGGAATTCAGAGATAGTCTTGACCTTAGCATCTATAGGTTTAACTTGTCCATGTCCCACAATATGTCCTAGAAATGTTATACTAGCACGACAGAACTCACTTTTAGATAAATTGATTGTCAAATTTGCATCACTGAGTCTGTCAGAGAATTTCCGAATTGTTGCTAGATGTTCTTTCCAGGTGTCATTATAGATGATGACATCATCAATATATGCATCACAGTTATCTAGACCAGAGGTAATCATATTCATCAAACGTTGAAAAGTACTTGGAGAACCCTTCATCCCGAATGGCATTACTTTATATTGATAGAGTCCATCTGGAGTCACGAATGCCGAAATTTCCTTTCCTCTTTCCATTAGTGGAATTTGCCAAAATCCTTGCAGAAGGTCAAATTTGGTGACATACTTGGCATTTCCAATTTTATCAATACAGTCATCGATTCTTGGTAATGGAAATGAATCTGTTTTTGTCACACTGTTCACCTTCCTATAATCAGTGCACATACGGAAAGTTTTGTCCGGTTTCAGAACAAGTATACATGGTGAACCCCAATCACTCTTACTGGGCTCTATGAAATCGTTCTCCAGTAAATACTGAATTTCCTTTTTCAAATATTCCTATTTGAGAGGGTTCATCCTGTATGTGTGTTGTTTCACAAGTTTTGAATTCACAATTTCAACGTCATGAAAAATTTTGTTTGTGTTTGTAGGTACATCTGGAAACAAGTGCTCATATTCGAACAATAACTGTTTAAATTCATTCCTTTCTTCTTGTTGCAAATGCGAAAGTTTCTGGTCCGATTTTTCATAATTTCCGAATTCCGAAGATTTGTTCTTCCAAGATCAGTAGAATCCGATCGAATTTCTTCAGTTAAATCCTCAGTTTGTGCTGCAGGTACAACTAAATTAATTGCATTATTTACCTGGCTATCTCTCTCAATATCCTAGCACTCCTTTAATTTATTTAGATCAGAGCACTATTATTATAATTTAACTCATTCATTTTCTTCTTTACTTTGTGTGGGCCGTAAAATCTAATCTGAACAAAATTTTGAAGAATGAGCAAGACAGAATGAACTCTATTACAAGATTCAAACGTTCTCTCCATTAAAGTTCTGTGAAACTATAATTTCACATCTGACTTGAGTTGCTAGATGCCAAATTCAAGCATGAGTAGCTGGAAAATTCCAGTTTTAAAATCTGACCTTTGACCTAATTTGACAAATTTGGGAAGGCCAAACTGAGCACAAAAAAAAAATTTATCAAAGCTTTTACTATAGTTTTTGTTTTAGTATTCCTCAAAGGAATTGCCTCTGGGAATCTTGTTGACGCACACATAATGGTCAACAAATATTGGTTGCCTGACTTGGTCTTAGGTAAGGGACCAACACAATCTACCATTATTCTGTTAAATGGTTCGTCAAATGCAGGAATAGGTTGCAGATGAGCCTTAGGTATCTTCTGATTGGGTTTTCCTACCATTTGACAAGTATGACAAGATCTACAGTATTTACAAACATCACTTACGATTTTTGGCCAATAAAAGTGAGTCAAGATCTTGTGATAAGTCTTATTAATCCCTAAATGACCAGCCAGAGGAGTTTCATGGGCCAAACTAAGTATTTCCTGTCTGTAAGAGTTTCGAACTACAATTTGATAGTTCACTAACCATTCCTCACCAGCAGGTACCTTGGGAGGTCTCCATTTTCTCATAAGAATTCCACTTTTAATGAAATAACAGACAGGTACTTCAGTGGCTTAAGTTTCACTAATGGCCCTCTGAAACAAACAGGAGATCTCAGGATCTTTTTCCTGTTCAACGACAAGTGATTGTCGTTTGTCACCGTGATTAGAAAAAAGAGAATGAATAGTTAAAAGAGGATCGCTGTGATCAATACCTTCTGATTGATCCAAACAAGGAGTGAAAGTGACCTCATCAAAAGCCTGACCAATACATGTGTCAGCCAAAGGAATACTTTCCTTATCCAAATCATTCTCAAGAGCTTTCTTTGCCATAGCTCTGGTTACTGCACAAGCTGGATATAAATCAGGGAATTCTTTTTAATAGGATCAACTTTCTGATCCAAACAAGGCTTGTCAGTTACAAGTGGATTAACCACAACCTTGTCTCCAGCTAGGTCGTTGCCTAGTAACAAATGAATGCCCTCAATGGGTAAAGAAGCCACTATTCCGACTGTCACATGTTCTGAAACTAAGTCTGATGACAAATTTACAGAATGGAGAGGAACATTAAGAAAGCCGCACTCTACTCCCTGAATGAGAACACTCTCATTAGAGCAAGACTTCTCAGAAAAAGGCAAAATACCTGATAATAAAAGACACTGAGAAGCTCCTGTGTCCCTTAAAATTTTAATAGGGATAGGATTGGCCAAATCACCCACGAGTGATATAGAACCCTTCTACATGAATGGTTCAAAATTCTCCATAATAAAATCAGACCGGGGTTTATTAGACCCAACAAATGTATTGCTTTCAATACATGACCGTGATCTTGACCTCTTAGAAATAAGAGCATTTGGGATAGGTCTATCTTGATTCTGATGCCTATATTTTAATTTGAAGCAATCGGAAATAACTTGTCCTTTCTTCTTGCAATAGGTACAAGTAGGAAGAGACAAGGATTTTGAATCAAGTTTATCAGAAGCTTGATTTTTAGAAGTTGTGCCAGATTGAATTTTAAAAGGAGTCATATTAGGCTGAAATACCTTTTTACCAGTAGACTGATGAGTGAAAGACTTGCCTACAACAGAAACATTATGAGTTAAGAAATACTCATCAGCGGCAAGAGCAGCATTTTCCAACTTTTCGATCTTATGCTCTTCAAGACGAGTCTTAATGTCACTAGAAACACAGTTCTTGAACTCTTCAAGTAATATGAGTTGTTTAATATTTTCATAATCATGTTCAACTTTCTTGGTTAAGCACCATCTCTCAAATAACTGCTCTTTTTCTCTTGCAAATTCAACATAAGTTTGTCCAGCTTCTTTTTTATAGTTCGTGAATTTTTGCCGATAAGTCTCAGGGACTAACTCTTAACTCTTTAAGATGCATTCCTTAACCAAACCATGATCAGAACTTTGTTGTACTGACAAGGATGCGTAGATTTTTCGAGCTTTGCCAAAAAGTACACACTGTAATAATTGAGTCCAATACTCCTTGGGCCATTTCAAATTTTCTGCAACTTTTTCAAAATAAAAAAAATATTGGTCTACTTCCTTTCCGCTAAAAGGGGGTACTAGCCTAATATTCTTTGTAATGTCAAAACTTGAATTTGTGTGTGGGATGTGAATGTGCTTGTCATTTGCCAGCTCTATTTCTTTCATTCGAATTTGAAATTCCCTTTCATCCTTCTCCCTTTGCAATTGCATCTGTCTGTCTTTCTCTTTCCTGTCTCTCTCTCTCCTCTTCTAATTGTAACTGCATTTGTTTATCTTTCTCCCTCTCCTGTCTCTCTCTCTCTCTCCTCTTTCTCAAACTGAAACTGCAATTCTTTCTGTAAATGCATTTGTTCTTTTTCTTTTTCCAATTGTAATTGCATTTGTTCTTTCTGTAACTGCATTTGTTCTTTTTGTAACTGTATTTGTTCTTTTTCTTTTTCCAACTGCAGCTGCATTTGTTTCTCTCTCTCCTCTTTCTAAAATTGCAACTGCATTTGTTTTTCTTCTTTATCTCTCTTAAGTCCCAGCTTCCTTAACTCCAATTCCATCTTGTATTCCATTTTCTATTCCTTTACTTTTATGTCAGAGTCTGATGCAGATTTACTGACCGACGCCAGAACACTTTTATCCAAAAAATTGTTCTCTACCAAATACTGAATCAAAATGTTTTTAATTTCTTGCTTCGTTAAGGAAGATTTTGCCTCAGAAAGATTATATTTTCTGGCAAGTTCAAGCAATTCATCTTTTTTCAAACTATCCAACTGCTCCTGAGTAGGACTAGAAAGAAAAGTCTCCACTTTTGATGACATTGTGAAAAAGCCTGTTGTTTTCACTGAAGATTTCAAACAAAATGTGAAATAGTAGTTGGGATTTTGAAATATTCTGCAAACTAGGGGAATTTAAACTTCAAAAAACAATTTTCTGAAATATTTTAGCCAAAATTCATAAATCCCGAAGACGAGGACCCAATTTTCTTTGTTTTGTCACAAGACTCGGAAAAAGTAACAAAGAAAAGAGTGAAAGCCAACAAGCTTTGTATATTTAAACAGAATAATTTATTTCCCTAGAAAACACGGTAAAAATATGAAAAAGGACTTATAGTTTGTGAATATAATCCAAAAATTAATCCTGGAATTTAGAAATATAAGTCCTATCACTAAAAAAGTTCTAATTGAAGCCCGACAAAGTTCCAAGATGGAGGACGATGACGTCAGATGAAGTCGTTGTATGAATGTCAAAAGTTCCTTGTTAAATCACAACTTATAATGTTCCAATTTAGAATTCCAGAATAAATGTCCAATAAATGTCTTTGTCCAAGAATTCTGATGAAGAGTATTTTCCAGGCGAATAAATTATTTTAAATAAAAAACTCAATTCAAAATGGCAGCAACAGAAGTACCTTTCAGCCTCAAGGTATTTTTTTACGACTGACTAAATCCACTAGAAAATGTCTGTCTTAAGCCACAATTTCAGATCACATGATGGCTCACGTGACGAGGCCACGTGATCACTAATTTGAACAGCATAGTAAAAAAATGTCATTTTACACGTAGGCCAGAATAGCCCTATCTAAAAACCAGATTCTCATGCTGGAAATGAATAATAAAAAAGGCTGTTTACACATAGCTAACACGTGGACCGAACATGACCTTGGTAATGACCAATCATTTTCATTCAATGTTTACAAACTTCTGAACCAAGGTGAGCTAAAAATAGTGATAAAGCAACACTTTTGCGTTCTAATCAGGTCAAAACAGAAGACTGAATTTTCGAAATAAATATCAAATCCCGTGAAAATTATCATTACAACAAAAATTAAATAAAAAAGAATTTTACAACTAATACACAAGTAATTAAATTACATATAAGTAACAGTGTAGTATTTGATGTTAGAATATTCAAATATTATCACTCATTGTTGTTATTATTAATAGATTTATAAATCTGCGTTAGCCTTAGTTTGTCTTTTGTTGTTTATGCATGTTAGACATTATATTTTTTCTTCATGTTGTCTTTCTATCCCACCGGAACAATTAAAAAAAAAAAAACTCCTAATTCTCTTCCAATCTGACTTTACCGTCACTGCAACCACAAGGCAATACCAGTGCATACAAGACACAGTATAGAGCAAACGTCTGTTTAAAGCCTAAAATATATCAACAAAAATAAACTATGCATACAAATGTATTATTGATACTGAATATATGTGAAACAGGAAGAGTCTACAGTCTTGCAAATGAAATTATTCATCCATCATTAATGGAACCGTCATTATTTAGGTCACATGCCTTCTACGGTATCAGAATAATGGCGAATAAATACACGCTTTGTTCTATAATAATTTTGCTATAATAATAGTATTTGTAAGGGGTGTGCCCTCTCTTTGTAAAGAGGGGTTGTTAATTGATTTGGCGATCGTTATCTAGAGGATGACCTTACTCGATGTTATTGCCCAGTGTGAGCGGATAGATAGAATATCAACAGAGAACTGAGCAAGACTATTGAGAAGAAATAAAACAATACGAGCCCCCTTAAACAAGAAAAGTAAAATAAATTTAATTAATTAATGCATAAACTAAAATTGGCAACTTCGATTCAACAGATTTACATTAACGGAATTTAATAGCAGTGTTCAAAATACAGATTCGTTCATCACGGTAACGAGTGGTGAAAAGAGTACAATGTCCACACCTGATTTGCATCACCTAGCGTCCTTTCTCTCTTGTCCCGTGTATCCCACGTCTCCCACTTCCATGTGTATACTTCGTCCTTCCTCTTATCTTTCTATCCCGAACTCTTCCTTTATTTTCCGAACTTCCCTCTGGACTGTCCTCGTCAGTTTCTCGGGGAGAGCTGTTTCCTTAAATAACAAGATTGCCACTAAATCTCTTTATGTATCACCACCTATCCGTATATAAAATTCTCTCACTTTCGTTTGTCAGAAGCATAATTAGCTATCCAGACACTGCATCAATTCTGACATAAGGTGACCTTAACGATTAAATGACCATTGTAATATTGTACACCCAAGTCTGACCTTAAGTCAATAGATCCTCGCTTTCGCTTCACAGCAGCGGTTGACCATAAATTAACACGCGCGCGGTGTATACAAACATCTGCATATGCTACTATATGACTTCTTACATCTAACTAGTCAGTTCCACTCAATAAGATACATGCTCGATTACTATTTCATAAGATTCACTAAATTCTAGCTTACAGTAAAACCTAACCTACAAGATGATTTAAGCATTACAAAATCATACATAAATATGCAATTATCATTAACTCACGATGAACAGTATCGTCCTAACAGACAAAGGAAATTAATTCATATAACCCTATGAAATACTACACACATTTGAAAATTTGGATTACATCCAATCCGTCAAGTCTATCAATAAACTAGTAACTGAAAAATCAAAGAAATAAATTGCATAACAACTCTAGCATATCAATAGATTTCTATGAAATTGAATAAACAATACATAGTATAGATCATAGTCATATCAAACACATTTGCATAAAACAAAACAAACAAAATAGAAAATTATATCGAAATTAAAATTGCGTACCTGAATGCTGTTTTCTTAACTCACAAATCGTGCGTCCTAGCACTATAGCCTGTCTTTCCTTTCAAGACAGCTATCTGGTCCCCTTTTACTTGTTAACGAGGGAAACACTATTCTTAGGTTTCCCACGGAGCCAACTTCGTCCTCTCAAGAAAAATCGGACTAAAGAATACTAACCAAGGTCATCCTTTTAAATTCCCATTACTTCTAAAGTGTACGCCTTAATTTAACTGACCAATCGTAAGCAACTGTTCCTAACTTTTCCCCAAGATAATCATTTCTTTCATCAGATTTTGACAGCTTAGAATCTGAGAAATACGATGCATATCAACTCCCCTTTGATAATCGATTATTTGACATGAGGTTCCTTTAATGAGGTTATGGTCGGTAACCCTTCTGTACTTTCCCATCATAGCATTACGGTCAATTCTACTGAACCGCGGATGTGGGCCTTTCATGTTTAACTTCTGAGATAGAGAAATGTCGGAATGACCTTTCACAGACTTTTCTGGCTTGACTATAATAAAATTTTAATGCAATTTATCTCACTTCAAGATTTAATACTTCTTCAAAATTGAACACATTACAGTATTATTAACGAATTCTGATACATGCATGCACATCCTTAACTGTTAACTTCTCGATATAGTTAATTATCATCATCAATAGCAATCATGTGCATTTTCCACCCAACGAGTTATTAAAGACTCATACAAATATATAAATTCCATATATATGAGTGCACAATGACTAACTCGGCACAATTCTATATGTTCATAGACTGATAATAAGTACAAGTTCTAACACAATTCTCTAATAAATTCAGTTATACATTACGATGCAGCCTAGTAGTAAATGACACAATCCACTTAAATTTCAATCCAACAATCTACTATACAAAATAATGTATAATAATAAAATAAACATATATATAAAAATAATCTTACAAATTCCTATTTATAAAAGTAATACAAATATTCGGGAGAAGATATGTTACCTTAAGAAGCCTTTGTTCGCAATCCAACTTACAGTTCTACGAGAATTCCTTCATCCTTTAACGAGCGCCAAATTACGCCGCTCGGAGTACAGTCAAATGGCTCTAAATTTCCTGTGATCCTCCCCTGGTGTGGTTCACACATGTACTGATTTTAAAATGGATTTATTTCGAACATAAACGGCTTGTTGTAGAGAATCCACGTTTGACTGGATACGGCCTGGTCTCTTTGAAACTGCCTTGAGTAATCTAACACTTGCTGGTCATTGTCTGGTTCTCTTGTTCCACAGCCTGAAATTGCTTTAATGTCGGTAGGGAAGTCACGGCAAGTTGCAACAAACATTCTCGCTATGCGCAGGAGTTCTTTAGCTAAGGTCTAACAAAGAGACTAAGATGAATTAACTACAGAAGATGTATGTATTCATGGGGCATCTTCAAATTTTCCCACAACGTGACAACTTCATTAAGGCATTACCATGAAAAAGTTGGCATGCACAAGCCATACGTGGGTTACACTAATAATAATAATAATAATAATGAGGACTTTGTATAGCGCCTAATCTTTAGAAGCTCTAAGTACTTTACAACATTTGACAACACTTAAAAAACATATATAATGATATTATTACAAAAATAAAAACAAACACCACGAAATCAGAAAACAGAAAACATGCTGTAAATATTTAAGGTAAGGATACATTATAAGGATACATTATTAGGTCTTTAAGTCTGTTCTTGCAGTTGAAATAGGTGAGTTTTAAGAGCGCTCTTGAATGAGATCACGGTGTCTTTGTGTCTAAGTTCAGTGGGCAATTCGTTCCACATTGCTGGGCGCTGGTATGCAAAAGAACGTTGTCCATATGATTTCATTTTCATAGTGGGAATAATGAGAATACGAGTGTCAGAAGAGGAGCGTAAGTATCTTGCAGGTGTGTACACATGGGTGAGGTCAGATAGGTATGTTGGACTGGAGCCCGTCAGTGAAACGTAGCACAGAGAACAAATTTTGTGTTTAATTCTGGATCATATGGATAGCCAGTGTAGGGTACAGAGCAGGGGAGAGGCGTGCTCTGATCGTGGTACTCTAAGGATGATTCGAGAAGCTGTATTTTGAACTTTTTGAAGTTTCTGAAGTAGATATTGAGGCGAACCAGACAGAATTGAGTTACAATAGTCCAGTCTTGAAAGTACTAAGGAACACACAAGTGTTTTAGTGGCATCAACTGAAAGATACTTGCGAATGGAGCTGATGCGTCTCAGCTCAAGATATGCAGCCTTGCATATGTTCCTGACATGTTGGTGCAATGAGAGAGCACTGTCGAGAGTAACATCTAGGTTTTGTACGGACTGTGTGAATTTAATGTTGGTGTTGCTGATATTTATTGTCTGAGGTAAAGGATGTGAATGAGACAGTCTTTGTGTTGTAATCAGAATGGCTTCAGTTTTATCATCATTCATCTACAGCTTGTTACATGTCATCCATGATTTCACATCGGAAATGCACCTCTTTACGCCTTGGATGGTAGCTTCAACTTCAGTTAGGTGGCTAGATTTGTATATTTGGGTGTCATCAGCATACAATTGGTGAGACACTGGATGATGATCTATGACACTTGAGAGTGGCTGAGTGTATGGAATGAAGAGAACAGGTCTAAGAACAGACCCCTGTGGAACACCACAACATAGATCAACTGGGCTGGAGTGTTTTCCATTTAGGGACACAATTTGTGCCCTGTCGACCAAGTAGGACTTGAACCACAGTAAGGCTGTATCGTGAATGCCAAATACATCCTGGAGACAGTGAAGTAATATATCATGGTCTATTGTGTCAAATGCTGCAGACAAGTCAAGGAGAGTGAGGACTGTAATCTTTCCGCTATCCAAAGCAGAGAGAAGGTCATTGACTACTTTCAGAAGAGTAGTTTCAGTACTGTGGCAAAGGCGATATGCAGACTGTACATTGCTAAAAAGACTGTTTGAATTCAGATGAGATACAAGTTGGGATAGAACAACTTTTCTAAGATTTTTGACATGAATGGGAGATTAGAAACTGGGCGGTAGTTCTTTAAATCGTTATGGTCGAGTGTTGGTTTCTTCAGCAGAGGTTTTACAATGGCAGTTTTGAAAAATGATGGGAATTCCCCGGATGAGAGAGAGGTATTAATAACATCAGTTAGTGATGGCAATGTTGGATCTAAGCACTCAAGCAGCAGTGATGTCGGAATCGGATCAAGTTCACATGACTTTGGTGCACTCTTCATCACGATTGTACGTACTAAATCATAGAGACAGGTTCAAATGCTGCTAACGGTTGCTGCTGAAATTCTGTATCGCAACTGTATGGTGACGACAGTCAGTTGAAATTGTGTTGTCAGGTTTATCTCTGATGGTTTGTACTTTGTCACGGAAGAAATTTGCAAACAGGTCCGGAAGGTTGACTAGAGAGAAGGTAGTTGGAAGTGGTGTACATTTGTTCCTTGACATTAGCTTGTTAGTAATCTCAAATAGCTCTTTGCAGCTGGAACTTCCCGTGATCTTAGTACTGTAGTGGGCTGATTTCACTGCATGGACTATGTTTGTGAAATTCTTCTTAGCGGCTTCATAGATTTGCTTATGAATAGTGAGTCTGGTGGACAGCCAAAGCCTCTCAGCTTTATGGCGGTTTCTTTTAGCAGTGCGAAGCTGGTCCCTAACACTGCTATACCACACTAACTCGCATTCAGTATTTAATATATCATAACAAAGGTAGTTTTGCATTGCTTCGAATATTTTCTTTCACAGTATTTCAGTTCTGAACTGAAAAAGGGATAAAGAGATAATGAAGGAGCTAGAAAATACAGAGAAATAAACTATATGATCAGGAAAAGCATGAAAAACGCAAAGGAATCCTGGATAGAAAGACAATGCTGCAAAATCAAAGAGAGTCTAAGTACAAATGACAGCAAAATGGCATACGAACTGGTGAAAGATCTCACAACCCATAAACAAGGGAAAACTACCACCGTCCAAGACAAATCAGGAAAATGCCTCACAGAAGATCAAGAGATCCTCAAGCGATGGACAGAATACTGCTCAGAATTGTACAATCATAAGACACAAGGAGATCCAGCAGTACTAAACTGCCCTCGGGCAGAAGAAATTGATGACAACCCCATTCTTCGTGAAGAAGTAGAAATTGCAGTTAGGTCATAAAGAAAGGCAAGTCAGCCGGCATTGACAACATACCAGCAGAGCTCATACAAGCAGGAGGAGAAGAGAGAGTCACAGTCCTAACAACAATCTGCAACAAGATATGGCAGACAGGAAAATGGCCCAACACATAGACTCAATCCTTGGTCATTGTGCTCCCCAAGAAAGGAAACCTACTGCTTTTCCAAAGCTACAGAACCATCAGTTTGATCAGTCACCGAAGCAAAGTCATACTGAAGATAATTCTCAACAGACTCAAGCCTCAAGCAGAGAAAATTATTGCTGAAGAGCAGGCAGGCATCCGAGCAGGAAGGAGCACCACAGAACAAATCGTCAATCTCAGACTCCTTTGCGATAAATACCTTCAGCACCAGCAGAATCTATACCATGTCTTTATAGATTTCAAAAAGGCCTTTGATAGGGTACGGCATGCAGCCTTATGGGCAAATATGAGGAAGTACAACATCAGCTCAAACCTGGTGCAGGTTGTTGAGCACCTCTATGACAAAGCCACCAGTGCTGTCCTCATCAATGGCAGCAAAGGAGATTGGTTTTGAACAACAGTTGGAGTCAGACAGGGATGTATACTGTCACCCACACTCTTCAATATTTTCCTGGAAAGGATCATGGAGGATGCTTTGCATGACCACAAGGGCACTGTCAGCATCGGAGGAAAAACCTTCGCAGATGATATTGATGGTTTAGCAGGAGATGAAAAAGAACTGGCTGAATGCCTTGATACAACCTCCACAGCATATGGTATGGAGATTAGCGCCGAAAAAACCAAGCTGATAACAAACAACACCAATGGAATCATTGCAGAAATGAAGGTCAGTGGACAGAAGCTGGAAAGAGTCGCAAGCTTTGAGTACTTGGAATCAATTATCACAGACGAGGGCTTCAAACCAGAACTACTTTGCAGGATTCCCCGGACAACAGCAACAAATAACAAGGTTGAGACCAATATGGAAAGATACCAACATTGCTTTTGGTTCCAAAATAAGGCTGATATGCTCGATTGTCATATCTATCTTTCTGTATGCTTGTGAAACATGGACGCTCACATCAGATCTACAAAGAAGGATTCAAACCTGCGAAATGAGATGCTACCGCAAGATCTTGGGCATCTCATACATTGACCATGTAACCAACAAAGAAGTCCACAAGAAGATCCAATGAGCCATCGATCCTATGAAGATCTTTTGACCACTGTAAATATCGCAAATTTAAATGGTACGGTCATGTCTCAAGATCATCTGAGACATTCCAGTCTCACTTGTGCATGGCACCGCCATTCATCTCGCATAAAAACACGACTCTAATGTTTGATCGACTTTGCATCACGAGTAAATTAAAATTAGTGAATGGACGCTTCGCTTCCATCAACGGCTTAATCTTCTGCAACCGCATTAAGACCCCCGCCTGAGGGTATTCGACGACTCATGCATGGTAATCGAAGGCCTTTTCCTTTTCATTCAGCCTTCAATAGTCTTGATGCAGTTCCGACAGCTGACTCATAATGCCACAGCTTGTGTAACCACTATAACCACTTCCTCCAACAATACCTGAATGGTTGCAAGAAATGGAAATATTCTACTGGCATTTTGCGTTGGTTTTACTTCTGACTTGGATAATGTTAATGCT
This sequence comes from Megalonaias nervosa, assembly GCA_016617855.1. Classification (NCBI taxonomy): domain Eukaryota; kingdom Metazoa; phylum Mollusca; class Bivalvia; order Unionida; family Unionidae; genus Megalonaias; species Megalonaias nervosa. The sequence goes on from JAECUM010095455.1 coordinate 91,860, forward strand.
ACTGGAGTGTTTTTTGTGTTTGTCCGCATTTAGCTGAGCCAGCTGCGTTGAGTCAACCAAACGGTGACATTTCCAGTGAAATTTGCTGCAGGCAGTTCAGCGTGACCCCACAATTGTTTTTGATTGCGTGTTTGATTTTTCCCAGCTGACTTTTGAGTAAGACCTGCCTTCACTTCATGATTCCACATTATTATTCAAACAAGTAACAGGTTTAATTATGAATTTTATGAATTTTCCACAGGTGCATTGATCACCCTCATTCCACCACCAGTACCCTCCAGCAACAGCGTCTTTTTTATTCCCATCTATGTATAACCACAGACTGTGATATGCAGGGGCAGTGTGATTGGCATATGTGTAGTCAAACTGAATTTCTTCTGAAGGTTCTTGATGACCGTATAACTGTCAAGAGATCTCAGTCACTTTTATGTTGTGAAATACCATTTTATTATGCCTGGTCGTTATCTGGCTCTGCAAGTTAAAATGCCAAGAACAAATGTTCAGGAAGACCATGCTGTAAGACCTTGCTGGGTACTTATTTGCCAAGTAAACTGCCGCACAATACCAGTGGGTGGGTGTGCATCTGTAGTATGTGCGACAAATGACAGCGTCGAAGCAGTTCCCCGACTCCATAAACGAAAACAAGCAGGACATTATGCTCAGTGAAGGAGATAACACAGGCATTCACAAAGTCAGTGCATTTAATACTTTACCGGTAGGAGCACTGCATTGCGCCAAATAGAATCGATAGGGTTGTTTTTAGGAAACAAAGTGACGAACGTTTGCCTCCAAATATCACCTTGCGAACATCCTTGCAAAACTCAAAGATGTGACTGAGGGGAATGATAAGCGAAAATTGTAATGAGGCTCCACGAAATTATGCTCGACACTGTGTAATTCCAGGATTAAACTCAGGATTATGAAATATTAAATTTTCTATGGCTGCATTAGCATCTTCAGCAGTATTTCGAGACCCTCTGATTATATTTGCTCTATGATCTTCGTGATCAGATGCATCTTTGACAAACATCATGGTTGGTTCTTGTGTAATCATCGCTGTATCGGGCAAGTCCGAGAATCGCATGAATCTAATCTGGCGAATTAACCTTTAGTTTCACCATTACGGTCACAAAGTCTTGCTACAGGACACCATCGGGTGGAAGTAGCCAATTTCACCATTAGGGTCTAATACTCGTACCGATCATGGAGCAGAGTCTGTGTTATCTTTTCATACTACCGAATTCAGCATCCATGTCAGCTTTAATATTGGAAGTATGATGATGTCATCAACCGTCATTTCTGCTGTCTTAACTGGACATGGAACACAATTAATTTTACTATATATTCTCTACATTTGCTTCTCAGTACTGAACTGTCACTGTGTGGCAATCAATACAAATCATATGTTAATCTAAAATACCTTCAAAGATGACTTCACAGTGATGTTCTTGTCAAAGGTTCACCTGTATTTTTTTGAAACGCTGGACTGTAAACAAACCAGCGTGCAATAGAACACAGATTTCACTTCCGGATCATCAATAAGACCTTATTACGCACTGTACACTGTCGCCGAAACACACACAGACAACCAGACCATAAGCTCATATTCTAAAGAATAAACAATTGCCTTTAAATCCATACCAAGAATGCCTAAATCTCTTTTATCACCACCAAACAGAGACAGGAAAAAATGCTCTGAAAATAGACTGGGACTACATTCATGGGTACTGAACTGGAACTATTAATTGTGACCTGATTCCTGACAGGCCCAAGTTTTTATGGCCAATTTTAGTCGAATTTTTATATATGCATGCCACACCTGTTTCAACTTTATACATGAAGTCTTTTGGAATTTCCTTGCAAACAAGACATGTGACAGCTGTCAGAAAGTGTTTAGTGCTGGTGTTTCACAGGGTGCAAATTGTGGTCGAAGTGTTCTTGGGGGGTGGGGGTGTGTGATTTGGATTTTTAACGTAGCTTTAACAATTTTTCAGTCATATCGCTACGATGTCTGCAGTGTGGCAGTTTATAGTGATGTCTAGCACTGGGGCATCAGGCCGCAGATATGTAGTATGATGTCCCACCCAGTCACATTATCCTGACACCAGGCCGACCAGTCCTAACACTAACCTCTTAATGCTGAGCACCAAGCGAGGCAGCTGTTAGTTCTTGGTTGTTGTGGGGTTTAACGCCATTTTTCAGCACATGATAGGCTTTACATGGCGGCCAGTATTAATGGTGGAGGAAGAACCCGGGAAAACCCCGGAAAGAACCAACAACCCACGAGAAGCTACTGGCAAGCTTTCTCACATACCCACATTGGCCGAATCCGAGAATCGAACCCACGCAGACAGAGGTGAGAGGCAGTGATCCGTAACAGAGAGCACTTAAGACCACTAAGCCACTAGGGGAAACCAAAACTAAATTTGCTATATCTTCCTTAATTATAAGAATTTTTCAATGCAATAAAAACCTAATTGTAATACATGATAAGGCCTGTCTGAAAATATGTTTGAAATATAAATATATTGATACATTAAATTTTAATGGAAATTTACATTAAATTTTAATGGAAATTTAAATAAACATTTAAATTTTAAAAACTAAATTTTATTGAAAAATTAAATTTTCATGCAAGTTATAAAATTCAATTTGACACATTTTTGACAGCAAAGTTGACTAATGAATGGTATTTAAAACAAATGGTAGTTTGGGTCTGTACATCCAATAACATTTTTCCCAGGGGTACTGAAGCATGATAGCTCACAGTGATTTTGGCAGCAAATTGCAATATGAGTGTCCAGATTCATATAGGTGTACACACTAAAGAAACAATGGCAGGTGCTATGTTCCACATTTATTGTGTCAGGTACTTGGGCAGTTATTTGTATAACTAATAGTGCACTCAGATTTAAAGTTTTGATGGGACCACTACCATGTTGTATAGCAAAAATGCATTCCATTTCCATGTCGATAACTACAAAAAAGTGACAATGTGATAGGAAAATACAGTCTCAGGGAGGTTCTACCTTACTGAACAATGGTGTGAATCTCTCTCATGAAGACCTAAGCCATGTCTTTGAGGTGCTGCATATCAGTGTGCTGATATAAACTAATCTTGGTCACTTATGGCAGTACACTGCACATGTCCTTATGAAACTTTGCTATCACCACCAGCCTACAGGACAGCTTCCAAGCTGATCCAACTCTAACACTTTGTTCCAGATACCAGACTAGACCTGAAAAGATATAACTTGTTTCACTTAATTCTATAAAACAGTAAGATGTAGGTAAATGAAGTTAAAATGAGTTAGATATGGTGATTTCAAAATAACATTCAGGTTGCAAACATGGGAAAAAATAGTAAACTTGACAGTGACACTCAGAAATGTGAAGCAATGGGCATATATTAAAGTGATAAATGCATCCTAAATATATATGAGATTTCTAGAAGCATATTTAGCCATTTACAGGTTAAATAACTAACCAGGTAGAGTACGTATCATAAAGTTTAAGGCAATGTTGGAACGGTGAGGTTTGATCATTGGTGCAAACATTAGTACATACCAGTATACAGAAAAGTCGAGTGACAATGTACTAAACTAAAATATATTACTATAAGCAATCTTATTCATGAGGAAAATAACAATTTTGGATATTGCAAGTGAATACAGCCAAATGTGGCCACAGAGATCAACTATAGGTACCAACAGATCCTATATCATCAACTAAATGTGAAATTCTCATCCCCTAAACTTGTAAACAAGGATGGACATTTGCATGAGTGGGACATATACAATGTACATGTTAAAATCACATGTGCAAACATAATTCAAATGATCTGTTTGAACATTTTTAGTGTATTTTTAAAAGTGTTGGTTACCAGTTATTAAGCTCAATGATTCAGTGGACTCAGATATCAGCTGATGCTACAATACCACACTCTGTCAAAGTACTAAATTGAAATATGTTACCATACATAGGCATTATTCATGATGAAAATAACATTTTGGGATATTTGAATTGCACACAGCAAGAACTGTGCCTTACAGATTCGCTATAAGTACAATGTCAGCCTATATGATGTACTGAATGTCAACTTTTGATCCCAAACATTCTAAAATATATGGAGATTTGTTCATGTCAGATATGTAACCATGTTAAGATCAGTTGTACAAAGTTAAATTCAAATAATCTGTTTGAATATTTCTTATGTAATCTTTAGAGTGTCAGTTAACAAAATATTATTAGTAATTAATAATGCATAAAGCAAAATGGATCATTAGAATTCCCATAATATCATATAGACCACAATGCCGATAGACATCAATCAATATCTTAATGAAACTGAACAATAAAATGGAATGCATTTTGTGTTCAACTTACATCATTTTGCTGTTTTCTTATGTGCAAGGGTAAATATACCTGGGGAAAGTATATTTTATCCCTTTGACCTGTATTTCATTCTCTGACAGCTTAAAATGATTTTGTAGAGAACTTGAGCAGGTTCTAGTATAAAGTTTTCATCTCTGTCCTCTCACTAAATACCCTATAACTATCTTTATAAACAACTACTGAAAGCTATACAAGCAGATATGTGTTACTCAGGAAGTCACCCCATCACAAAAACATAAATTAACTGTTTAGACCCCTAATAAATAGTCTGAATGACCTAAAGGCACAATACAAAATAGAATTTTGTCTTCATGTATTTTAAATGAAGGTCTCATTTTGACTTACAAAGATATTTTCTCTGACAAAATTTGACAAATATCCATCAATGGAGATTGTATATGGTGTAGGAATATATACATGCTGATATCATTTAATATCATTCCCAATAAATATTTTATATGTGCATTCTTGGGGGAAAAATTTTATTTTTTTAATTTTTTTAAAAATTTCATTAAAATTTTTAGAATAAAATTAATTTTTTATTTTTAATTTTATTCTTATATTTTCACAGTCAATTTACATAACACATTAAAATTTCGTGTGTCTACCATAAATAACATATTTTATACCAATTTAAACTACACTCAACTACTGCCTTGACAGGACATAAATCACAATTAATTTTACTATATATTTTCTACATTTGTTTCTCAGTACTGAAACTTTCCAATGTGTGAAAATCAATACTAATCATATGTTAATCTAAAATACCTTCAAAGATGACTTGACAGTGAAGTTCTTGTCAAAGGTTCACCTGCATTTTTTTGAAAGGCTGGACTGTAAACAAACCAGCATACAAAGGAACACAGATTTCACTTCCGGATCATCACCAAGACCCTATTACTCAAATCAGCTTGATGAACCTTGTTAGGTACCTGCGCATCAAACCAACCCTGCGAAATCCTTCTTGGTATGGGCAAATAAATTTGCCGCATTGCTTGTTTGGCCAACCATGCTCGAGCAATCCCGTGAGTAACCTTGGCCATACTGACTAATTGTTCCACGTTGGCTTTACCTCTCCAGTACCCACGCGGACTATAGTATATTTTGTATAATGTTCAGCTCTTTGTGTCCTTTGTTTATACTGGATTACTTTTTCTGCCTCTAAATTTCCACTGCCACCCAATGCAATATTGGCTTTCCTGCCTCGTTTGACGTACCATCACGCAATTTGTTCTCGAAATGTTGGATTAATAAACAACCTCCCAGTCATGCATTTGTGCAAGAGGAATTTCGAGTTGCTCTAGCAAATACGGAACTTCCACCAGGATTTGTGTTGACACATTGCTAATCTGTCTCAGTCATAATAGCAAACTCTTAAGTGGTAATGTCATCGGGGAGTATCCATCGCTTGGTATCCAGTGGGGGCAAGTTCGCCTTGGTGCGTTGGTATACACCCATGCGATGGTCCGTCAATCGGATCATATTTGCTGTGTGCAGAAATTTAAGAAATTTTTGACGGTCTCGAAGGCATTCCAGGTACAATGTGTGCTTGAGAGCTTTCTGCACAAAACCCGTGGAATACCTTTGGCCTTTTTAATTTTCTTGGAGCCGATCACAATCGAGTATATTTCGGGCCGCAGTCCCACCTACTCTTTGATTGGTTACCCCAGCATTCTTCTTTGAACTTGCCAACCACCTTTCTAATGGCATTACTAAACAATGAATGTTCTTTCAAATACTCGCTGGCATCAAATTCGTTGGCCAAACTTAGTTGTACCATGTCTGCGTACACATCATTGATGGTGATGTGCATCAGCAGCGAGTCATTGTTGGTGTACAGCATCTTGACTCAGTCCTGATAAAACGGTTTGATCTTGTCATAGTAAAACTCGCACATGAGCAGCTTCAACAAGTCCAGCATGGACGATCCCACATAGATTGGTTTCATCAGTCTGAGATTTGATTTTACCGTGAATGGCAACAAGTGCACCATCAAAGATTTTATGGACTCAAAGGCTAGGTCCCCAATGAGCCTCCGAAGTCTGTCCTGCTTGCTATTTTCATGTACAAGATCTTCGCGAATTCGTTTGTGCAGATTTTGCATGGTATTACCAAACACGGCATTATTTATGATATTGAAAAAGCCCTTCTCAAATAGTTGGTGGCTTTTGTGTGTATGCCTGTATTCATCTGAATGTACGGAGCCATCTAAGCTTGCTGACGAAATTTGAGAAATCGATGGATTTTGGTGACACGCATACTCAGTCGCAAGTGCAACTACAGATTTCACACAAGCAGTACATAGTTGTTTGGTCCTGAGACTCGGGACAAGTTTGATGCACTCGGTGTATTCGCGGCCGGACTCGTTGATGATCGAGCACTGAGACAACCAAATACAGTGCACCGACAGGGCTTCTGGGGCCAGCGGATAATCGTTGTGTACCTCATGTAAATGCCCTGGATATTCCAGATAAAGTTCAAAGAAGTATCAGTGGTCATCCATGATGTTGTGATCGTGCATGTCTTTTTGTAGATCAATGCATACAGGATCGATCGTATTCTCCATAGTGAACATGAAGCTGTAAGTCAATCCTTGCCAAATAACTGACCATGACCATCTCAGAGTAATCACAGCAAAAAACTTCTGCGGTGTTGAGTCAAACATATTTCAGAAATGAGTCTACTTCAACCAGTACAAAGGATCATCAATGAGTGTAATAGCAACATAAATTTTGTTGGGTGACCGTCGCACATTAATGTTGAACCTCCCATTGGAAATTTCATCCCCTTTGTCCCCATGACTGGCACGCTTGCATCATATGTGTTAAAACCACTAGCAACCCCTCAACAAAAAAAGTGATCAAACATCTATAGACTGTACAGGGGATAGTTTGTCATGGGGGTTAGAAGCAAGGATGGGTGTCCGGGGACACATAGGGTAGCGAATAAGGCAAAAGCCCTATTTCCGTACAACTGAATGAAAAGTCCATTATTTATATCATTAATAAAGATTGTGCTACATTGTCATATCTCGCATACACATAGGTGTCAACTTGTACGGTTTACCCGAGCAGCAGAGAGGGTGGACCCAACAACTTTGTAGAGACCTTATTTTTGAAATTTAAGGGTTCCTACGAAGGCTGAAAAAAAAGTTTTTGGCTTAACAGTAAAAACTTATCTAATTGACCAGATTTTTTCTGATTTTTTCACAATCTGGTCACTACGCGTATGTCGTTCACCCTCTCTGCTGCTATAAATTAAACAGCAAGTATAAATATTATCAATAATGAGTATTGGAGAACCACACTCAACTAAATTAGCTCGAGAGCGACTAGAGGCAATTAAAAAATATCTACCTGTTCGTGATTCTGTTAAGCAACAACTACAATCACGTCAGGAGTCTCAGGTGGAATTTACAGAAGGTACAGAACAATTATTTAAACCGATTGTCGAACCAACAAAGAAAATTGTTACAGCAACTGAGGCAACACAACGAGCTCTTGAAACATTACCTGCTGATATTGCTGGTCGTATTCAAGCTGCTCAACCACCACCACAAGCACCACAAGCAGCTCAACCACCACCACAACCACAACCACCAAGAACCAGAACTAAGATAATGAATAAATTTACACCTGAAGGTATTGCTGCTATCAGGGATCCAACCCAATTATTTGATATTGCCGCGTATGGATATTATGAAAGAAAAAAATATGTAAAACCAGAATATATTAAATCATTAAGCTCTGCCAATTGGATCAACGATATATATCGCGTCATTACTGGTATTCCAGAAATCAGATCTAATGAAGATATTGAAAAATTTAATGAATTTGATGAGGTTGTACATAGATATATAAAAGAGACTAAACAAGGCAAACGATTATCACAACCACCACAATTTGAATTATCACCACTACTACAGCAACAAGAGCTACAACGACAACAACGAGAGCTACAATGACAACAACAACGAAAACAACCATCACCGCAACAAGAACAACAATTTCAAGAAATGATGAAACGATTTCAATCACCACGACAACGACAAGAACAACAACAAAAAGAAGAATTTACAACATTGCCACAATCATCCCAAATTAAATTACCACGATCACAACAACTACAACCAGTCCAAACAACAGGTAAGGAAGAAGAAGAAGAATTTCAAGATGCCCCTGGCGCAACTGGAAGTGGTTTAGGAAGTGGCCTTATTACCTGTCCCAATAATGTACTTGCTGATGTTGATCGACTAGAAATCCTCATTGGAGGAAAACGAGCTGGTAATAATTCCCCAGAAATCATTAATGAAGCATCTGATATTTGCAAACGATTATTTACAGGCGGTATCATAGATATTAATGTATATCGGTCTCTCATTAATGAAATCGTCGATGACTACCACAGTGATTAGATACAATTAGTGATAAAGTCACTTAATAACAAAATGATCGTGCATGGTACTCAATGTGGACCTACCATGGTCAGGGTAATAAACTCTCGATTACCGGTATACAAAACGACCTACGGAGATGGACTAGGTGATGTTGTTCAGGGTCTGTTTAGAAGAATAGCCCCAAAAGCAATACCGATTGCAAAGCAACTAGGAATGAAATCTATTGATGTTGTTCGTGAAAAAGGTATAGGCGCTGTTGGTAATATTGCTAGCAAAGCATTCTCGGCGATCAAAGATAGACTATCAAGATTAATACGCAGACCACAAGCGACCCGACCTCAACCTGTGAAATTGGCTAGCACTGAAGTGATGCCCGCAAGTGTAAGTAAAATAATAAATCAAGCCGCTAATCAAAAACTAGCGGAGTTAGCTGATATCCCGATGTCGGAAAAGGAAAAAAATATAACCGCTAGTATGATAGCAGGAAGTGGTCTCACTTCCCGAAGTGGTCTTCGTGTTAGACGAAGACGATAATAATAAAGATGTTTAAGCGCATATCTGACCCCGCGTTTGACATGGACGCACCAGTTCTCAAAGATGAGTCTGTGCGTGATTATCAGTATTATTCTTACGACGCACGACTGCCAGATCAGCGTGGACGAATCGAATTACAGGTTCAGGATACAAGTAGGTATTTCCTACCCGCTGAGGCTTTTATTGAAGTAGAAGGTAAAATTTATAAACATGATGATACTGAATACAATAATAATGATATTTTTGGTTTTGTTAATAATGGTATAATGGCGTTATTTGACAGCGCTACGTACATGATTGATGGAAAAAATATTGAATCAATCCAGAAAGACGTTGATGTTGCTACAACAATATTGGGTTTAGCAAGATACAGCGATGATTATTCAAGATCAGCTGGTCCATCAATGATGTTTGCGAAGGATACTTCTGACCACCCTGAATATAGACAGTATAAATCAGTACAAACAGCGCGTGCTACTGCATTAGATCCACAACCAGCGGGAATAACATGGCCTGCTGCTGATTTTTTGTTATTGCAAAGTGTTGATCCAAATTTCAACTTAGGATTTACAACACGTAAATCAATGTTGAAAGATAGAAATTTTTCATGTGCAATTCCACTGTCACACATATTTGGATTCTGCAGAAATGTCAGAAAAGTCATTTTTGGAGCCAAACACACAGTTGTACTCGTACGAAAAGGCGATGATAATGATGCAATGTGGCACGTTATGGGAGAGGGCATTGATGCTAATGCTATAGATGCTGCAACTAGGGCACTTCATGGTAAAGTAGTACTAACAAAACTTTCCCTGTGGATGCCAGTGATGACTCCAACAATATCTGAAGAAGATCGGTTACTATCTTTTATGAGTCAAGGTGGTAAATCAACGTTATCATGGTTAACGATGACCACAGATTCTACTCAAAGTGCAATTAATGGTCTGTTCACATGGCAAATAGCTTCTCAGCAAGGTGTTTCTGCACCGCGACATATATTTATTGCGCTTCAAAATACTGCACGAGTAAATAATCAAACACAAAGTATAATGATATTTGATAAACATGGTGTTTCTGAGGTTTCATTAAGGATAAATGGACATCAAGAACCATCCGAGGATATGTTACTAAATTTTGATCAAAATCATGTAGCACGTGCATATCATCGATTAATGACATTCATGGGACGTGATCAAAATATTGATACTGGTTTACAAATATCGCAGCTAGATTTTACATCGCTGTATCCGATTTATTACTTTTCACTGGAACATTTAGATTTAACCAGACAATCAGTAGTTGATATACACTTTCGAGCTCGTGTGATTCGAGGATTAATTCCTAATTATAGAGCAATCGCAGTTATACTCAGCGATAAATCGATGTTACTCGAAGGTGTTGGTGGACGAATGAGAGTTATTGATGCTCCAGTAGAAAACACGTAATTAGATCGTTCATAATATTAATAATGTCATATCATCACGTTAGTGTGAGTCTGACTCCTGGTCAGATTAAAAAGCTGCAATCAGCATAAAAAAATAACTGGAATAAAAATATCGCTAAAGCGAGAACAAATGACCGGTGCAAATAAACTATCGTTGACCGAGCGTCAGTTCAAAAACTTCAATGAAGCTAAAAAATCAAATAAAGGCGTCAAACTTAATCTTTCTATGGGCGCCATCAAAGACATCGCTAAATCGGGTGGTATATTTCCACTTCTCGCAGCTATACCAGCATTAATAGCAGCTGCAGCCCCAGCTGTTGCAAAAGCAGCTGCGCTAGGTGCTGTTGGAACAGCTGCTGGAATGGCATTAAAGAAAGCAACTGGACAAGGAATCAAAAAAAAAGGAAAAGGTCTAAGATTACCAGGAACCCCGTATTCGTGGTACGGAAAGGGACTAAGATTACCAGGGACCCCGTATTCGTGGTACGGAAAGGGTCTAAGATTTCCCGGGACAGTTTACTAATATCACCCATGTCCAATTTTGATTTACTTAATGCTGCTAAGCAATTAAAAATAAAAAATTTCAGAGGTGTTTTTATGCGCGATCAATTACCAAAAAAACCAAACAATATTGAAACTGGTATCATTAATCTCGATAAAAACTCTGGCCCAGGCACGCACTGGGTCGGATATGCAATTGATCCACGTGGAATTATTTATTTCGATTCGTATGGATTAGCACCACCAAAAGAATTTTTAAAGTACGTTACCGGCGATATTCCAATCTGGTATTCAACGCTACCAACACAAAAAATAACTGATCCTCCAATATGCGGTCGTGAAACCCTCGCTGTGCTTGATGCTGTATCAAAATCAACAGCGCCACCTCATAAAGTCGTGCACGCGTTCACTACACTACGTCATAACACTTAAACAGATATCAGTAAATATAATGGTAGATATTTATGGAAGATCTACTCGCAAAGATAAGAAGAAGGACGATTTATCTAAATATGCAACTCTTGATCAGCTCAGAAATGAAATCGATGATTTATTAAATATCACAAGTGTGGATCAAAATGAAGTCGTCGTTTTTCAGGACAAACAAGGACGATTAAAAACGAGTAACATACAACTACTAGATGTACTTATACGAATTCCCAACGCGGTTGTTAATAATATCGTTACTTTCACTGATCAAGGTAAAATACAGGATTCCGGTAAATCGGTTAACGATTATGTTAAGAAAACTGGTGATGTATTTACCGGTGACATTATTATGTCAAGAAGAAAAATTACATATCTTGGAGATCCAATCGTAGATACAGACGCAGCAACAAAAAAATACGTCGATGATCAAGAATCCAAGTACGTGTCAGTGCGCGGTGGTATAATGCGTGCATTTCTCGATATGAATAATAATGGTATTAATAATCTCAGAACACCAGAAACAGATTTTGACGCCGCAACGAAGAAATATGTCGATGATAAGGAAATTCCAATAATGACCTCGTTAACGACAATCAGTGATGGAATTGCTACATTTAGAGCTGATTATATTAATCATGTACAAACATTTCTAAATTTTCGTAGAAATGTAAACAGATCTATTAATGACTTTTTTGGAAGTCCACCAGTCGTTGACATAAAACTTACCGACATTAACATGAAAATCAAAGATATTGTTAGTGGAATTCCTAATATCATTGAAAAAACGAATCTTATTAAAATTCCTCACAAGCAGAACTTCAACGTAGTATACACAGTAGCATCAGGATTAGGAGTATGGACAGTGCAAGATAATAATCTCAAACACACCGCAGAAGTCACTGGCGTATACAGACTGTCCGTATTTAGTAGTGCAAAATTCAGTATATTTACTATATTTCCATGGCGTTATTCAAACGATACTTTTTCTGGAGTTGTATCCGTTATAATAAATAAAGATGCGGAAGAAACATTTCTGCTGGAAGCATCTGATAAAAATTTAACCAGAGCACTATACTGGTGGTGCTTGGAATTTGTGTGTGAAACTCCTCAATTAGTTATCTAGATAAGTATAATGAATCAAGAGTCATTTATCGATGTTCAACGTCACAGATACGCTCAAGTATGTGAGTGTCAAACCAAACTAAAAAATATCATCGACGATTACACGATAAAGGTAAAAAAATATCGGCGACGTATGGTTGTTATTGATATAATGGTATACTCGGTTTCTGCTGTTATTGCTGGAACTGGATTATTACTATCAACAATAACGATGACAGCGCCTGCAGTTGTAACAATTATAGTTTCAACGGCAACAACATGCGCAGGTATTTTCAGTATTATCGCCAGGAAAATATCTACGTGTACAAATGATAAATTAAACGAGTACATAATGAAATTGCACACAGCAACATCATCTTATTCTAAATTATCATCTTATCTTTCGGCGTATCTCAGCGATGGTAAAATATCTGATGAGGAGTTCGCAACGATAATGGAAACTTATCATGAGACATTCAAAGTGGATTCTAATGATAAAGTGGAGGGTTGAATTTCCGCTCTATTAAATACGGAGTATTTTAAATAATGTCATCGTTAGAATTACTTCAGCAGATAGTAGCTAATACAACGCCATCAAAAACTACTATGATATCATTAAGTTCAACCAATCCTGAATTTAGCGTTAATTTTCCAACCGCAATTCCAGCAAAGGAAATAGCGCTAGCACAACTGCGCGTTTATCATAGCTGTCCAAATATCAGGTCAAAACCGTTTGGTGGACAACCAGCAAATAATTCACTGGTATTTGCAAATAAAAATAAACCGGATGGAACACCTGATTGGCAAGTTGTTGGAATTACAACGGGTAGTTATCAAATAGACGAGATTAATGATAAGTTCCAACGCAGAATTAAATCTATCACAGGAAAAGAATCCAAAATAGCGATCACTGCTTACGAACCAACATTATCAGCGGTTATTGAAATAAATTCTCCTGATTACCTCGTAGATATTTATCAAAGTTCGATCACATCAGTGTTAGGATGGCCTGAAGTCGCACCTGTTTATAATGGAGTTTCAGAACCAACTAAAAATGAGTTTAAAACGAGTGAAGAAAAATTCATTAAAGATCCAGAATATCAAGGAAAAGATCCATGGAAATTAATATTTGAACATGATCCATGGCATCATACACATTACTTTACCGATTTTGACGGTAAAAGTATTCCCAGGATATCTAGATCAGCATTTAATTTCGTCGTAGAAACCAGGACGCAGAATCGACAGATTGTTGATGAAAAATTTTTTAAAGAATTTTTAGATACTCTTAAGCCTGAATACGATAAAACATTTAATGATTTAAGAAGTTTACTTATTTCATTATCTCAACATTATGATCATAATGTCAAGCAGCAAATAATCGAGTCAATAAAACACTTAAATGGTATCTTATTCGATTTATACATCGCCAATCGAAGTATTATAAACGTTGCAACTAATCTTAATGAACAGTTTTACACTAATCAAGAGCGTAAACAGTTATTTCTTGATCATTATAAAATAACAGAAAAAGATTTACAAACATTCATTATACCAGATTTAAATAACGCTGAAATGAAGAAATCATTAAATGATCTTATTGAAGAATATTATCCGGGAGTAATTGAATCGTGGAGACAAATAGCCCCACCACCGGTTATACTAAAACACAATACCAACCCTTTTGGTGCCGGACGTCATATATCGCCAGGCATTGTAAACATAACATCAGTTATTGCAGTCAATCTGGTACGCGATGTTATTGAGGGTAGCTATCAGATAGATCTTTCTAAGTCTAGCCAGGCCCAGCAAGGGTACATATTATTCAGTTTTAGTCCATCGGCCCCTCCCGGTTGGTTAATTGTATCAGAGCCAATTAACCCCGTGTACCTGCGAGTTCATAATCCGTTATTATCAAGGATACACTTTAAACTTACAGACCAAAGCAATCGCATTCTGGACACAAGAAATGAAGAACTAAATATTAATCTGTATGTATGCTCATAGAGCGTTATCATAATGCGTTTTTATCATAACAAAAAAAAAAATATCCGGATGTATAGTGCTTGTCTATAATACTGTATTCTTTGTTTACATAAAATCAGCGCACAGTGCGCAATCGAAATCTATTATCTAGAAGGCTGTGGCTGCATATTGATTATTCCATAACGGCTGTGTATATGTGCCGATTACCGCGTAAAGTTATTTTAAGAACATCCGCTATGACTAAATCAATTTCCTTGGTTACGGCTTACGCATAGACTCAATGTTATACAGAATTATATATATTTTTTGGAAACTAGAAATATAAAATCCCATTTTACACAGAAAACTGTGGTTTTTGTTAAGAACATTGTAGTTTTTAGGAAATAGGCTATTGGTAAACACACACTAACTTTTTCAGTATGTATTTATAACAAGGTCCGATAGCTCAATTGATAGCGCGTAGAAACTCTCATCCGGAGGGTCATGGTTCGAAACCCGAGAAAGACATATGTCTGCGGGAGGCGATTTTAGGCCAAGATTTATAATTTATTGGGGGCTCCAGCCCCCCCGTCTTCAGAGTACACCAATCCACTACGTCAACACGTGGTGGATTCACTTTTGTGAATCACCCATTGGTTGATCGTTATGGGTTGGTGTGCTGGCGTGAAGACGGCATTTCATCATATCATCATCATCATCATATCATCTCATCAAAAATATACAGCGGGGGGTGATATGAGGTCGTGACCTTGTGACTTCACTAAAGGGGTACCCCACACAAGGGTCATTCCAAAAGACACAATCGCAAAACTAAAAATAAATCTAATGAGATTCCAGGTCACAAAGACCAATCAGCCTTTGAGTTCCTAGAGTTTCGGTTACGGATATCTAGGAATTCTTGTAAGGCAATAAACAGAATCTGATTGGTCACTAAAATAAGACCTACACGTGTATAAACAACCCTCTGAGTTCCTAGAGTTTCGGTTACGGATATTTAGGAATTCTTTCGGGGGTAAACAAATAACACGTACAGACAACCCTCTGAGCCTCTAAAGTTTCGGTTACGGATATTTAGGGGTCTCTTGGGGGTAAATGTCTAAAAGATATTCGGAACCTCATTAGGTTTATCTGATACAACTATGGAATGGTAGACCGAATATCACCCCGCGCTGTATATTTTTGTTTATTTTTATATTAAATATACACTTATTATATAATGAATTTTGAAAATATCAATGTCATTGTTTCTGCGATTAAAAAATTACAACATAACGGTATCAATGTATCTGACAATCTTAATGCTGAAAAGATTCTATGTGATTTTGACTCATTACAACAACGAAAGAACGAGAACAGATTCACGCTATCCGCTGATTATAAATTCATGAAAATTATCCAACAAGGAATGTTAAAGTCACTGGCAACTGTCACTGATGATCAAGTAAAATTGTTTGTACCTCTCTCAAACGCTATTGACAAAATCAAGCTAGAATTATCTCATGAATACGAACAGAGAAAGATTATGAACTTTCGTATAAGACAATTAAGAGAGCATTGTGAAAATACGAGTGAAAATACGAGTGAAAATGACAGCGACAATGATGGACCATTGACTGTGATAATAGCTAAACAAAATCCTTGGGAAAATTAACATAACCATCATGTTTCAGTAGGTATCATAGATTTGGATGTGTTTCGCATTGTGGATACCTCATATTGTATCCCAACCATTATATTTCAGTAGGTATCAAGTAATCATTTGGTAACATTAAAAATACGGTAGACTAAACGTATTGAAATCTTATTTTTTGTGTAAATCTTTTGGAAAAGGAAGATTTATATATATTTTCTGCCACGTATTGTACCGATTGTGGTACTATGTCAAAATATTTGGCAGCAGAATTAATTGACTTGAACACAATTTCTTCACCATCTGCATTTACGGATTTAACAGGTCTTGCAAATCGTACACCGCCAGTGTTTCCAAACTTACAGTTTTCACTTTGCGTGATGATTCGTAGATTTCCAAGTGAGTTGTCAAGTTTATTGCCGTTGATGTGATCCACTACATACCCATCTTTGATCAATCCAAAATAACACTCATAGGTAAATCTATGTGATAAATATCTTTTTTTTCTTGCCATTAGTAGTAAACGCAAGATAACCAGTATTGATAACACTACCGACTGGTTTTTTCATCCTGCAATTCCTGATGATGCCATTACGAGATGCTTCATAATTAGTGATGATTGGATGTGACACAAACTCATTTTGTTCCATTTATATATATAATATTTATTTGTCTAAATCATTGTTTTTTTGAAAATCTAACCAAATAATCTTCTTCGGTCTTTATAGGAGAGTCAGCGTTATATTTTTTATCGTAATATCGTTTCAACTCTCTGTACTTTTTACCACCGCATTGCGCACACAGTTGAGTCCTTCCTCGCACTCCAGCACTACACACAATACACGGTTTTGGTCCTAGACTCCCATTTTTGACGCATTGCATATGATAACTACAGTATTCATTCACGCATGTTCTGTTACACGGAGACGTATAACCGATTTTTAGCCAGTTGCAGTGATTTGGTTGAATCATATACAAAAGATTAATGTTCAATTAAATATATATTTGCCTTAATTATAATATGGAAGAATTATCCGTGATTGAACCCTACGCAACCAGATTCGATCTTGACAGACTACCCGAGTATAAACTTAGTATTTCGATGCAAGATCTAGCTTTAACGAATGCGGATATAACTAAACGTATCCGTGAGGCCAAGAAGGAATTTCGTGACGATGGTGCAGTTCATGCATGGTCAACATTCAGAGTTGAAAATATTTCTAATACGATGAATGACAAACGAGGAAGAGTAATCATTAACCACCTTGATAATCAAAAATATTTTATTTTAATAAAATTTATTGTAAATACGGAAGAAGATATTTGGAATATTCGTGACAAGCGCGATCCCGTCCGCGTGCAGTCAGGAAATAATATCTTCTTGAGTAATAAATCTAAACCAGGAATACTAACTGGTATAGATAAACCGTATTATGAGCAATCGTACCCTGTAACTGCGGTTGTCTATGGAATATTTCCGCTGAATAATAAACCTGATGTTGGGGATCTCAAACCGATGAAATTGTCATCACCGTTGACAGCATCAACGAAGATAAACTGCGTAGCTGAGCGAGTTACAGAACACTTTACAAACGCGATACGTGGTAATGGTTTAACTGATTTAAGACGTAAAAAAATAAATACATGGGCAGAGTCGGTTAAAGATACCGGAGCGTCTATCAGCGACGTTGCTGAGCTAGAGAAGAAATTGAGATTTCCAATAGCAGTGAAAACATTAACCGGAGAGATTTTGTACAAACCGAAATATATAAAAAATGGAACTCCGATAGATATTATTGATCACAACGCGCACGCATGGACTGCTGCAGTAACAATATTTCCACGAGATAGAACGGTTAAATTTTATGACGGTGATATCTTTGATTTTATCAAGAATATTAGTAAAACCGATCCTGTTTCTGTTTGGTTATTTCAGAGTTCGGAATATAATCATTACGATCAATTTGTACGACCTAATGGTGATATTTATCATACAGAACCTCTCCATGAGGAAATGGAACATCTTGCACTGAAATATACCTCTGATGATGTCATAGTTAGACAATTATTGAATAACTGTTTTACTGTTCCGTCAGTCGCTGCTCA
Source organism: Megalonaias nervosa (assembly GCA_016617855.1). Taxonomy (NCBI): domain Eukaryota; kingdom Metazoa; phylum Mollusca; class Bivalvia; order Unionida; family Unionidae; genus Megalonaias; species Megalonaias nervosa. The sequence continues at coordinate 110,385 of JAECUM010095455.1, forward strand.
TTTCGCTCAGGAGAAAAATTCATGGAAAACGACACGATCGAATTTCTTGAAGATGTCAAGAAAAGTTGTATAGAATATGGTCACGGTGGATTATGGAACACCAAATACGATTATAGTGATGTTATCTCGGTTGATATGGTAGCATGTTATCCTGGGAGTTTTCTTGGATATGGAGCATGTTCTAAATATTTTAAGAGATTCGGACATCCTACACATGACATGACCAGGGTTGCAATAAACGGACCCTTACCAGATTTTGACTTAACAGGATTTGCTCACGTAGAATCATTCCAGTTTAGAGAAGATCTTCATGCGATTACTTATATTTGGTTCGGAAGACATTTTTCAGAGCGATGTTGGGTTCCGATAGTACTATTGCGATATATGCTTGATGCTGGATTTTTAATATCGTTGAGAATAACTGAAGCGATTATATCGTATAGTTCACAGATGCAAGTTTGGTTGCCAGAACCTGATGTATTTGATGCTAAACACGATGAGAAACTTGCAAAAGATCTCGGCAGAAAAATAATCGGTAAGTTTACTCAAGGAGGATCCCATGATCATAAACGAGCGTGTACAAGATTGATTATGGACGATGCTGAACTCGATTTTATAATTGCTGATACGATGGAGAAAAACACATTTATAATCCGATGTAATGCTTATTTATCAAATGAAACAAAACTAGGTACCATTGTGAGCTATACTGATGGCGAGTCACCGCAGTTTACTCATTTAAGATCTTCGATGCTAGCGTATGTTTCGATAAATCTATTATCGATGATAAACAGATTTCCTCGTTACGCTGTCAGAGTCGCTACGGATTCATTTTATGTACACAAAAAATATAAAGATTTATTAAAACTCGGTAATGGTGAATGGGGGACGTGGAGGATAAAACAAGAAAATATACTTAGTTATTCTGAATCTGCCGACGTTGAAATTGCGAAGACATATTACAAAAATAATAATCAAATATCAAAGTCATCCTCGCCATCTGTGTACGATCCTGTGGCTAGACAAGACTGTTTATCTTAATGGGTGTGGAGGTTCAGATAAAACAACTCGTGCGATTAACTTATTTATGAATAATAACTCAGATATAATTGTTTTGACACCTACACATAAACTTGCTAGAGAAATAAAGCAACAAGGAGTAAAATCATGTACATGTCACAGTTTCTTTAGATGGTGCGGAGATACCTGGACTCCATCGCGGATGGGTGAAAAATATATACCCAGGTATATTATATGGGACGAGATATGCACGGTGTCGTTAGAAACACTAAAAACATTTCTTGATTGGTTGTTATTGAAGAATACTGCTGTGATTATGTGTGGCGGTCATGGTCAACCACCACCCTTTGTTGGACAGTCTCCACATGAATGGTTGAAAACATTTGTAGATTATTACGAAGAAATAAATGATGACCATAGAGCTATTGATGAACCGCTAAAAGAGCTTAAAAGATTAATCAGACTTCAGCCAGATCAAATACAATGCGAGATATTGCGTAAAGTAATTGCAGAAACTTCTATGAATGAATTTTGGACTTTATGGAGACCTGCTGATTTGATAGTCGCAAGTAGAAAAATAGTTCGTGATGAACTACAAAAGAAATTATTTACGTTACATAAAGAAAAGTTTCCGGATCTACCTGTACCTTTGTGTTATCGCCCATCAGATACTCGACGACAAAATATTGAAATTGAAATACCAGGTGTCTTGGTTCCACCGAGGGTACAGAATCTTGTCTTGAATGATATCGTGTTGGTTGCTGTTGATGTTGTTGAGAGCGCGTTGAGCATGGATAAATCGCCATGGACGTTAGGATACGCTATAACAATTCACTCGTCGCAGGGATTAACTATAACTGATACTAGAATCTGGATTGTAGATGATCGTATTGAATGGTCGAATTTAGTCTATCTCGCCGTATCTTGAGTCAGGAGAATATCGCAACTGCGTAGGGTTATTGTAGATTACGTAATAACTGAAGAAATAACTAACAATGTCGATATCAATAAAAATTAGTCAGCTATAAACAGTGACCAAAAAAATAAACGTGATTTTGATCTTGATGCTGAATTTATTATAACACTAAAACAACTACAAAATAATCATTGCGCAAGTTGCAACTGTAATATGTCATGGCAGTGTTTTAATCCAAGACAATTTACCGTAGACAGAATTAATAATGATCTCGGTCATACACGTGATAATGTGATGTTGACCTGTCTTGAGTGTAATCGACGTCGAGGTTCTGGACGTTTACAAAATTGAGCTTGGTGGTAATTGTGTATCCTCAGGAATTATTTGCAATTGTTCACGTACAAATCCACGTTGAGGGGCTGTAGAATCTAGTCTGTATATTGGAGGTCTACCAGTGGATCTAACCACGCTAGAAATTTTATGTGTAGTCACGCTCCAGATAGGATCGGTTGCTCTTTTTTTACCACCTTCAAGTTCGCCAGGTTCATATAAATATCTTACAGTTACATTACCTAATACTGGTTGAGAGAAAGATTCACGTCGTTGTATTGGTATATATATTTTTTTTTTGTTGATCGCATTAGAAGGTTTCATGGAAGTTGCACGAGTAATTTCATTATTCAACGCAGCTATCACACTCGGTAATCTTGCAACCCATTCACGAGATCTATCCTTAAAGTCAGTAGATATTTCCTTTGCATATTGGTATCCAAATAACCGCTCAGCAAGTGTTCTATTAAATCGTTCAACGATTGCCTGATCACGATGAATTTCATTATGTCCTCGTCTGATTTTAACGTTATGTTTGTTCATCAACGATGATACTACTCCAAGAAATTCTTTACCAGGATCAACTTGTAATAACCGTGGCCATCGTAGACCACCACGTTGATAAATGCGTTCAAACGCAGATGCAACTTCAGATGCTGTCTTTGTTGATAATGGCTCCGCTTCTTTATATGTACTCGCAACATCAACGACAGTTAACGCGTATCTATACGTGTATTGACGTCTACGTGTTTTAATGGTATCGTGTGGTAAAAATAAAATATCCGCTTGATGAACTTCATTAGGAACGCTAACATCAAAATGCGCATACTGAATTCTTTTAGGTGGACTTAGGAAGATTTGCCATATTGCCTGTCGTGCTAACCATGATGCAGCAACATCACGTGAAACTTTTGCTGCTTCGGCGAGTTTACTAATCGCTGCTTTACCTCTCCAGAATCCTCTCGGGGAATAATAAACAGATTCCATTATGATAGTTATATAATTAATTACCTGCTCCTAGTACTAGTTTACCTTTCATAGCAGTTTTTACTAGAAAGCTAGCGAGAGATTCTCTGAGAGATTTATTAGGTATAGAATTTAACGCGTGAATCAATTTCACATCTGCGAGATGTCGTTGTTGCAAATCTTTACTTTTATACGCGACGTCATGAACGTGACACACTTGATCAATCTTATTTACTGGATACTCTCCTGGTTTTGGTTGATCTTGATTATCGAGTCTGATATCGAGACGAGTTCCTGGACCACAATAATTATATCCGGGTAAATGTTTCTCACCGGGGTATTTAGCCCATGGAGTTCCTGGTAATTTTCCTAACGAAGCAGCAATATCACCCCCACCTGTCTTTGTTGAAATAAATTTATATTTCTTGGTGCCACATTTCACACACTTACCTGTAAGTGCTCGTCTTTTATTTTTTGTTGTTATTGTCGTTAATTCAGTAGTAGGTGTAGATGCTCTGCATCGAACACAATATAGAATCATATTATTTATTATATGGATATAATTGACTTTTCTGCGACACGAAAACAAGAACCATTAAAGCACCATCCAGCGCTACCAAATTCTATCAGAATGATTATAATAAGCCCATCTGGAAGTGGAAAAACGCAATTATTACTTAAACTAATAATGAGATGGTTGAAGTGGGATAAATTATATTTGATAGCGCCATCTGTAGATGATCAGCGATGTTACGAAGTACTTAAAGATTTTAATGAAAACGCAAAATTGTTGCATGAAGACAATGTCATAGACTTTATTACTGATATTGATGAAGCGCCATCTGTAGATGACCTAGATGGATTCATTAATAACCTCGTGGTATACGATGATGTCATGCTGGACAAACAATCCAATCCAGCTCGGATATTTTCACGAGGCCGTCACAAAAACACAGACGTGATTTATGTTACACAGCGTTATACACAAATTCCAAAAGTGATCAGGGATAACTGTAACGTTTTAGTTGTGTTCAACGGAGTTGATAATCATACGCTGCAAAATATTTATTATACTTGGTGTTCCGGGGACATGGACATGAACAAATTTAAAAATTTCTTTTCAAAAGCACAAGCTGCTCCCTTTGGTTTTGTAACAATAAATTTACATGATCCTAGGTCAAGATATCGTAACGGACTTGATACAATTTTTGGATAAAAACCATAGCAGCAGAGAGGGTGAATGACCAACGCGTAGTGACCAGATTGTGAAAAAATCAGAAAAAATCTGGTCAATTAGAGAAGTTTTCATCATTAAGACAAAAACTTTTTTTTCAGCCTTCATAGGAACCCTTAATTTCAAAAAATAAGGTCTCTAGCCAAGTGGTCTGTTCACCCTCTCTGCTGCTTCTTTTCATTTTATTTTTATCAATCGACAGACATTGTCCTATTGAGCCACACTTGCACGTATTGATTTGATTACGTATTTTGTACCCGCCGCATGACTGGCAAATTGTACAGCTTTGCTTTGGCCAAAGTTATGGTTAGCTTGTCAACAATGACCTGTCTTTAATATCACCTGCAATTAACAATCACATGTCTCAAACGTCGCTTTTAATCAGCAATCTTAATCAGCAATCACAGGGAGTAAGTGCTACCTGACTTGTCTTAAAAAGCCGATTTTTAAAGATCCCGTTAACTACATTTCTATAGGCATTGAATAAATACTTAGCAAACATTTGTGTTACGACTCAATGGTCTTAAAATAAGTAACATAAAGAAGCTAAACCAACAAGTTTAGTAATATCAACAAATAAAATTCAAAATGCAAGAGGAACTTAACAGTATTGTGAATCAAATCACAAATACTCCTGAACGTTATATCACAAGTCCAAAGGTATAGAGTGTTCCGAATGAAAATCCAATCTTGAATGTGCTGTACCAATAGTCTAAGGATGAGGATGATGTACCAATAGTCTTGATATATCACAATGGTAAATCTAAAATGTCTTTGAATGAATTCACTATTATCTCAAAAGAGTAATTTAGTCCAAAATGTCAATTATTTTTCAGTAAATGATTCCTAACAAATTCTATCTGAACACAACAGTAAATAATTACAGAGACTGAAGTTGAAGGAGGAATGAATTAATTATGTTTATCACAGTCTAATATAAAATTTTACAACACAAGAAAATAACCAGGAAGAGGGTCAGAAAATTGTTTTTGGAACATTCTTAGTCTAAACCTATAACTCAAATATCAGTAAATAACTTGTTTGTAACTTATAAACCTGTCCACAATAAAGGTAGACCATGCACTTTTCAAGGACAAAACCAAGGTTCTGAACTCAGTTCCACGTAAACGTATTTTTATGAGAAAATTACATTATCCAGGTACCTCAAAACGCCTACTCTCAATTACGGACAGACGTCAAGATCGCAATAAAAACTGAATATACATAACATTTGTCAGCGAAAGAAGTTAGGATTATGAAGCTCTGGTACACGTGCCAATTTAAATGGCTCCAACTAATCTCCTTTCATGTGTGGGGTTCGCAAAATAAATAATCCACTGATAGTTTCAAATTGCATCTGCCAATATGATGATCCACTTATAATTTTACTAATCCACTGATAATTTCAAATTCCATTTGTCAATATGATAATCCACTGATAATTTCAAATTTTATCTGTCAATATGCTAACTCCTTTAGAACAGACAGTCAACTGCAAGATATAATATTTTGGTAACAATACACTCATGTGGATAGGAGAACATTAAAAATGAAAATGAAACAGGAATACCATGAACGGCACGTTACACGTATCCATAATGATAGGAATATTTGTCATGTCCTGTCTGTGTGAACTCAAGCGCACAACTAAATCAAGATAATTCAGCAAACCATGCATGAGATTACTTCTACTTTATGTAACTGAGTAATGGCCACGCGATGCTTGGGGCTGTGGTGGAATGGGTGGAGATTGATCATTACTAGAACCTATTTTTATTATGTTGCTTTCATCATAGCGCATTTTATGAACTGATTCTAAAAAGACTCTTCATGCCATGGTATTCAGACGCTACATAACTCCCACAAAATTAATACTCCACGAATATATAGTATCATTCTGCCAGAAGAAAAAAATTTGAAAACAATTCAGTAAGGTCATTCAGCGATTGATCCAGTATCACCGTGATCTTTGGTGCATAATTTTAGAACACTTGTGCTAAGGACAAATTAAACAAAGAGTCCTTTGAAATACTAGAATCTTTAAATTCTCTACGATTTGTATTATTCAGTCATCTATTTGGGCCATATAATTTCATAGGAGCACAACATACACCATGCATTGTACTTATTTCTAATACATATAAAATGCCTACATCCCGTTGTTTTCATAACATCCACAAAACTGAACAAATTCGAAACATGTCCATGCTATTTCAAAACAACCGGTCCAACATCAGCTGATGTAAAGAGAAGTAATTACCACCAAGGGCCAGGTGATGTCGAATACTGCACAAAACTTAACTTATGAAATTAGTTCAGTGGAATAAAGTGAAAGGAAATGATGTATGTTAATGATAAATGTAAACAGTCCATATAAAATACATTTGAAATTAAATATCTTATAAATAGTTTAATTTCCCGTCCTAGAACGGGAATACAAAAGGTAAAGAAAAATTAAAACATTGGAATGAGGGAGTTTAAAAGAAAGTCTGAACATTAAAAGACAAAAAGGTTTTTAAAATGAGACGACGACGACACTTCCGAGAGTTTCGCACTCCCGACCCCTTGTTTGGCAGCCAGGAAGCAAAGAATTATATACAGTGTTACAAATTCCACATGAATTTAAACTATTTAGTTTCTGGAAGAAATGTATTTGGATCTATCGACATGTACCATTCTCTTGCCGCATGTGTATATGTAAAGCATGGTTAGCATTGAGTTGTACATTGTTTGTTTACATTCTTTGAATGCTGTAAATTACACATTTAATAGTTTCGTTTACAGATGGCTGCTATGAGTCTATGTTAAGTACGATCTTTTACCAAAGAATGTTCTGCATGATTGTTTTGTAAGTACCATCTCTGTTTTGGAGGCAATTTATCTCTTTGTGCCAACTCAGATTTTCACTATGCGGTGTGTACAAGAACAATCGAACATTAATAAACAGTTTATATAACGGGTTTTGACGTAGAAAAAGTTATGATTAACAACAAAAAATGCACTTACCGTCTCCTGCAAAGATAACACATCTGCGTAGTACATGTTCTAATTTTCAAGCACCACAACTCATTTAGAGGTCAATGTTTACTGTGGTACGTCTGACACAATGATTTTAGTGTTTGGTCATACATTTCTAAATAAGAGTGTAACAATATAATTACCATCCAATATTTGTCTTGAATGACCATATTTTATCTATAAGTAATATTTATTATGTCTTGAATACCTGGCGGAATGTTACATGGTGTAGTGCAAAAGAATGATATATATATATATATATATATAGCCTTCTTTTAAGGTCTTATTCATGCAGAAATTGAAAACTACCTGTATGTTAACAGTATTTTATCTGTATGCATCGAACAAGGCTTCAATAGCACTTTATATCATCTAAACGGTTATATGTTATAAATGTATCATGTTCTATTAATTTATTTACGAATTAAATGATCAAGGAAGCTGTCAGTATCTTCATGTAACCGGAACCTGATAACTGGAACATTACAGATCCAAGTAAATGAAAAGGTGCTAGATGAATACGAAATACTTCAAAGATTCTTCACACAAAGCCACAAAAAGAAGCATAAAATAAATAGACCTTGAATTTTCTCCAAATCATACACAAAAAAGGATAATTCCCCAATTTATGCCAAATTATTTTCATGTATTGGTAGAGCTCTGAAACAACCTTAAAACCTAATGCCGATCTGAATCCAGGTCAAAGTATACACCGAGATCGGGTAAAGTCTTTAGTGCAGCGTTTCAACAAAGACTAACAATCCAAATATTTTCCATTCGATGACTCGTAGTAAGAGATTACTGAACAAACAGAGAGTCCAGTTTAGACGAAGAAGAGTGTTTTTTCTCATGGAGAGTGAGGAACAATCGTGCAGCTGTAGTCATTTCACTTGGTGACGTCTGGGTTTCCTCATCAAAATTGACTGTTTCCCTTCGAGCTACAGCAAATGGTACGTATGACAATAAACAGTATATCGTTCGTGAATAAATAGAGACAGCAAGTTTGCACGCTGACAGGCAGACAGGACATTAGATTCAGTTAGGGCTATACAATCACTAGATTTGTGAATTGCGAAGTGGTTATTCAGATGTGTAATTGACGGACAGAATAAATATATCAAAGCAAACTTGCGGATTTAAGTGCAAATTTTACTTCGCTTAAATTTCAGGTTAGCTTCTCCACTGGTCAAAGTTTACTAACTCGTTAATTCGGTAACTGCACATCTATAATAAATATGTACTATTTAATAAGTTCACACAAGTTACCCTTTGTTAGAATTTACACCCGTCAGTACGGCTATAGTGTTTATACCTTATGCATCCATATAGGGGACCAGGCCCGTCCCTAGGATGTGCGGGGCCCAAGGCAGCAAGCGATGAGCGCGGAACCCCATGCAAAAATATTGTATTGCAGAGAAGCGCGGGGCCCAAGGCGGTTGCCTCGTTCGCCTTGCCCTAAGGCCGGGCCTGTAGGGGACTCATTCATTTCAATGGTCCTTATTTGTTTACCATCGTAAATTATTTATTCTTCGACATACAAATGAATTTTTTCGTAGTAAATTAATTAACTGTATAACCCACAGTTTGTACAAAAAATTGCTATGGGAAGAAAAGTTTTTTTCTCCTTTTAATGTTCTTATATGTACTCAAGGTGATACTCGTTCATTTCTTCTTAAATGACATTAATTTCATCATCTAATTCATCATTCAGAGCTTGATGCTTTTCTCTGCATTTGAGTGGATTACCTGGCCGGCTTTCATGGCGAGCTTTAAGCCGTTATTTGATATGTGATTCAGCAGCAAATAGTTGATCCCATGTTATACAAAGAAAGAAAAATAACACCCTACCAAACTTTAATCCTTTGCCAAGAATTTAATGAAGTGAGTCAGTTTGATGCATCTACACCAAATGCGGTTCGAAACCATGGATAAAAACAAAAAATTGGGAGGATTTGGTCAGTTACATGTTAAAACAATGGCTCCAGATGGATTCGAACTCTCGACCTCCAGTTTACGAGACTAGCGATCTCTCTCTCTTTTTTTTTTTATATTATTAACAGCTGTGGTTTATTCTCATAAAAATATTTGTTTCGAGATTGGTGCTCTAACCAATTGAGCTATGGGGCCACCTCAAACTGCCTTTCATAAAGTGTTATTGACTTATTAACTGTACCGAGAACTAAGCTGCAAGCTGTGTCGGACATAGGTAACAATTATCTACTGAGCTAATAATATGCTATTTTCTACTGCTGATAAAATATCAATTGAGACTAAGGCAATGTTCCCTTAAAACACATGGACGTAAGTGTACACATTAAAATTCATCTCATTAACAATACAGTCATTAACCGTTTACAGTTACATCTTAGCTACTTTCAGCTCCTATTAAAGCTACAATACAAATATCCTAACTGAAATACCATCCATGTCGAAGATCTTTTAGTTTGAAACTCTAGGGACTTATTATGTCTGATACATCGAGAAAATGAAAACTACCTGTATGTATGATAACACTCTATTATCTTTATGCATGGAACATGGCTTGAATGGAACTGCACATCAACTTAACTGAAATGTTTTAAAAATTCATCATATTCCATTAGTTTACTTATGAAGTAAATAATCACTACAGCTGAATAAAAAGTCTAGTTTAGACGAGGACGAGTGTCTATTCTCGTGTAGAGTCAGTAACAATCGCGCAGCTCTTGTGATTGCACTTGGTGAAAGCATTTATTTTCAAAATTGAATGTTTCCCATGGAACTACAGCAAATGATAGGTATGACAATAAACAGTACATCGTTCGTGCACAAATAGAGACAGCAAAGTTTGCACGCGCACAGGCAGACAGGACATTAGATTAAAATAGGGTTAAACAACCGCTAGATTTGCCAATTGCTGGAGTGGTTATTCAGACGCGTAATTGACGGACAGAGTAAAATATTAAAGCAGACTTATGGATTTACGTGCAATTTTTAATCTATTTAAATTTCAGTTTAGCCTCTCCACTCGTCCCCTGTACTACGTCGGTAACAACCCCACATAATACCCACATACTATTTAATAAGTTCACACAAGTTATCCATTATTAGAATTTAAACCTGTCAGCATGGCTATAGTATTTACACATTGTGCATCCATATAGGGGAATTCATTCATTTAATCTGACATTACCATGTTAATTCATTTTATTCTGCGACTTACTAGAGAATTCTTTCTTCATAAATTAATTGACTACATAACTCACAATATGTAAAAAAAAAATTGTTATGAGAAGAAAAGGATATTTTCTGCTTTTTAATAGTATTCGATGTCGTCAAAGTGAAACTCTGATTTAAGATAAAGATGGTTTTAATTTCATAATGTTTATTATTGCTCACAATTTATAATTATTACATATCCAATACAATAAGTATTCCTTTTTTATTTACGTACAATTTTGGTTTGCAATTCGTTTCATTTTGGTTATATCACGATGTCTCTGATTCTACCGTTCCCTTGATAAGCCCCCAAAAGAAGAAAAGCATCTTTGTCAGAAAATCAGACAACATCCAGACTTATACTGCTTTAAATATGGTTACTTGTATGTCTTATTTTAAGGTGTTTCAAAAATATGAAACTAGAGCAAATTGTCCCAGACATATAATGCCATGAACTTTGCGGTACGTCAATGGGTGTTTTCAGAACTAATGTCGATATTTAGGTATGTTCTCCGTCAGACACATTATACTACAGATGTCCTCGATGATAACTTATCCGTTGTGACAAAAATCGAAATAACATTAAACTATCAAAAGATTTACATTCAGGAGACATAAATTATCGGAGAAAATCCGTTCTTTAAAGTGGTATCCAGGACACGATCTTGGTTTGAATGTGAACCATAACTGAACCTTTTCCAATTAATTTTGATCATAAAATCACCTAGAATTGCTGGGGAGCAGCTGACGGCGAAAGGTGTCTTCGTACGTTCTTCAGAACTATTATTTCTTGACTAAAGTAAACAACACTACTTTCCTTTTACCAACTTGCAAATTTTGAACATTATCAACGTAGTTCTTATTGTTGATTAATGTTCATTTTTTTTTGGTTGTTTAAGAAAGCTAATTCAATAAATAGCGATTATTTTCACTCTACAGGGTTTCGAAGGTCTCAAAAAGGACAAGATACCAGAAATAGCAGTGTACAACATAACATTAAATTCGTTGTAGGTTGCAAATTAAGGAATTGAATGGGATTTTTTGCATTTAAGTGGATTACCTGTCCGTTCCAAATTCACATAGCTTACATAACGGGCTTTATGCCGTTATTTAATGTGTGATTCTTTTGTCAAAATTGGAAACAGAGTGATTCAGTTTGACGCATCTACACCAAATGTAATTCGAAACAATAGACATACCAAAAATATTAACACAATGGCTCCAGAGGGAATCGAACTCTCGACCTCCAGTTTACGAGACTGGCGCTCTAACCAACTGAGCTATGGAGCCACTTCGAACAACGTATTATAAAGCATGTTATTGACTTATTTCCTCTACCAAGAACTAAGCTGCAAGCTGTGTCTGATATAGGTATCAATTATTTATTGAACTAATAATACGCTATTTTCTGCAGCCGATAAATATCAATTCAGACTAATGCAATGCTCTCTTAATACACATGGACTTAAGCATACACGTGAACACTCACTATATTAATGAATACATTAATTCACCTTTTTATCGGTTGCATCTTCGTTACTTCCAGATCACAAGAAACCTACAGTACAAATATCCTAGACTGAGATACCATCCACCTGGAAGATCTTGTTGTTTGAAATTTTAGTGACTTTTTATTTCTCATACATGCCGAAATAAAGTACCTATTTTGGTAACATTATTTTACCTTTATATCGAACAAGGCTTTCATAGTACTGTACATCGTCTTAATTGAAATATTCTTAAAATGCATCATATTAAATTAGTTTATTTATGAAGTAAATGATCACTGAAGTTTCTACTATGTTTCTGTAACTGAAACCTGATAATTTGAACATTAAGGACCCAAGTAAATGACAAGGTGCGAGAAACACACAAAATGCTTCAAGTATCCTTCACACAAAGCCACAAAAAGAAGCATAAAATATACCTCGAATTTTATCCAAATCATAAAAAACATACACAAATAAGGATATTTCCCTTAGTGTAAACCAAATTGCTTCTTGTATTGTTAGAGATCTGAAACAACCTTAAAACGTAACGCCGATCTGCATCATGGTCAAGCATACACCCTAGTTGGGTAAAGTCGTAAAGGAAGTGTCTTTTGTGCAACGTTTCAACAAAGACTAACAGTCCAAACATTTTCAGTCCGAGGACTCTGATTAAGAAATTAGAGAATAAACAGAGTCTAGTTTGGACGAAGAAGAGTGTCTGTTTTCATGTAGAGTGAGGAACATCATACAGCTCTGGTGATTTCACTTGATGACGTCAATATTTCATCATAACAATTGACTATTTCCTTTGGAGCTACAGCAAACGGTAGGCATAATAACAAACAGTCCTTCGTTCGTGCATAAATAGAGGCATCAAGTTTGCAGACGGGACATTTGATTAAAATGGGGATAAACAATCACTAGATTTGCAAATGGCCGCAGTGGTTATTCAGACGTGTAGTTAGTCGGAAGAATTAAAATATTAAGCAGATTTTCTAACCGTTTTATGGAAGTAAATTAATTGTTCTGGGGGCGTAAATAATGCAAAAATATTGCTAAATGACCTAGATTCAAATGTCAATGCAGTCGATTAAGACATTTTGTAAATTGTTAAATTATTGAAGATTAATTATAACCAATAATCGCGACGCATCATATTTGGCCAAACAGTGTGGACCTTGTCACGTTAAGTTTTAGCTCTGCGATTAGCGTTGATGAATTTAGTGAGGAATTAGAGGAAACCTTTTGGTACGTCATGATTCACATGAATACAAATATAAAACTAAAGCCATTTTAATCATTTCAGGGCAAATACGTGTGTGCATATCGCAGATGAGTTAGATGTAGTACAACATTGCAAATTTGAGCGTATTTTCCTTGTCGCTTTAAAATAAGCATAAATTAGATTATTCTTTCTTTTCTTCAACTTGCTAACTTGAACATTGTAAACGTATTTCTGATAGTTGATTCATGTTCATTTTTTGGATGTGCAAAACGGCTTATTCAATAAAGTGAGAATATTTTTATTCGACGGAGATTTGAAGGTCAAACAGGGAGCGAAATGCCCGAAGCAACGGTATAGAAAAGAAAAGTAAATTCTAGCAATGTTGATAAGAATAGAGATTAATGGGGTTTTACTGCATTTAAGTGTTATATCTGTTCGTTTCAGATTCACATAACTTACATGACGAGCTTTATGGGTCTATATGAATTGTGATTCGGCAACAGATAGTTTATTCCGTGTGATACGAAGAAAGAAAATAACATTCTGTCAAACTTTAGTGGTTTGTCAAGATTTTGAATCAAGTGATTGAGTTTGATGCATCTACACCTATTGCATTTCGAACCCAACGAGATCCCCCAAACTGAAGATGACTTGATTATTCAAAGCTGAAAAAACATTGGCTGCAGAGAGAATTGAACTCTCGACCTCCAGTTTACGAGACTGGCGCTCTAACCAACTCAGCTATGGAGCCTGCTGTATCTACGTTTCATAAAGTGTGTTACTGGCTTATAAACTCCTCGAAGAACTAATTTGCAAACTGTCTGACATAAATAAATATGATGCGTTGAGCTAATCAGGGTAGTATCTACATTGAACCGGAGATAGAAGTTCCACTCTGTTTTCGCTTAACTTTCTATGCCTTGCCGCCTTTTGCCATATATATATATATATATATATATATATATATATATATATATATATATATATCTTCACTGTGAATGTACTCAGATAAATGAAGCATGGAGAGAATAAAAACTTCAGTGTTTGAGGGTATAGTCATAGTGATAACTGCCACATGCTGATCGCTTTATTAAGCGCTCCTAAAATTATGATGACTGGATTGCAAATTTGAATGTATAATTGTTTGCAATATTCATCAGAGAGTTTACCAGATCCTATACATAGAAGTTCTGTTTTCTCCTTGTTCACTTTTGCACCAGATCCTTTACAATACAAGTCAAGTACATTAAAAGATTGATTAATGGATTGTGTGTCCACTAATGTCAAGGTTCTATTATCTGCATGTTGAAAGACTTTACTAGATAGTGGGAGTGGAAAACCTTTGATATTAGGATTTGCTTTGATAGCGAGCCCTAAGGGCTCTGCTGCTTATATATATAACATTGCTGATATAGGACAACCTTGTCTGACTGAATTTTTAATTAAAAAGGATTTCGTTAGATGCCCACTGCATTTGAAACTGCTTTCAATTTCACTATAAAATATATTTTTCTACTGAATACAATTGTCACCAAACCCCAACTTTCGTAAAACAGACATCAAATATGAGTGGCTAACTCTGTCAAACGCTTTATCTTGATCAGTTTTTAAGATATATCCCTCAAGATTGTCTCTCTCAACCTTATATATAATATCTCTTACAGTCACTATAGTATCAGCAATATCTCTCCCATCTACACAACATGTCTGAGTTGGAGATATAATTTTGGGTAATGCCAGTTTTAAACGTGTAGACAAAATCCTTGCCAAAATTTTATAATCTATATTAAGTAAACTTACAAGGCGCCAATTTTTCAACCTTCTATCATCTCCCTTCTTTTTATAAATAAGCGATATAACCCCAAATCTCATTTATCTCGACATAATAATGTTTTTCTTAACACTCTGAAAAATGTGTAACAGAATATCATATATACAATCATAAAATTTACAATACCACTCTACTGTCACTTCGTCCGGGCCGGGGCTTTTATTTTTTGCTATCCCTTTTATAGCTGTATGTATTTCATCAACTGTTATTATGGCATCACATATATCTTTATCCTCATCAGGTACATAACAGTTTACAAGATTTAAAAGTAAATCTGTACAATTATCATCAGCAGTTACCGAAGAATACAAATGACTATGAAACTGAGATATTTAATCTAAGATTTCAGTTGTATTTGAAATAATTACATAGTCATCGTCAATCAAATCATTGATTACATTTACCTTGCGTCGATCTTTTTCAAGATTTAGAAAGTACTTAGTATTTCTATCGCTTTCAATCGCCCATTTCACCTTAGATCTCAATATAGCACCCCGATAAAATTCGGTTTCACAGTCACTTAACTGATGTTTTAGTTCCTCATATTTGTTAATGTTATATGATTCGTTATTGGCAACATTTTCTCAAAACGATTTGAATTTATTTTGCAGTCTAAAATATTCTTGTAATCTTTCCTTATTTCTTCTTGTACAGTATACTTGCGAGAATTTTTTAATTTTGTATTTTACATTATCCCACCAAATGAGTGGTTCACTGAAATACATTTCTTCAGTTTTTCCCTCGGCAAGAATTGATTTCACTCTCTGTACATATTCTTCTTCACAAAGAACATTGATATTTAGTATCCATAATCCAGGCCCTATTTCTACTTTGCATGTATTTAGTTTAAGGTACACGGAAGAATGATCACTACAGGATGTATCTGTATAGTAAATGTTTTGCACACAGGAATGCAATTTCGAGGCAATCAAAAAATAATCTATCCTAATCTGCTTCATTTCGTCTAGTACAACTTTGTTTTCTGGAGAAAATACGAGTACCAGAATTTCGTGATTTTCATAGATCTGAAATACTAATATCATAGATAATTTTATAAAGCTCTCGAACAGCTACATCGTCAATATGTATGATTTTGTTATGTCGATCAATTCCAGGTAATGCTCTATTCAAACCACCAGCCAGGATAGTGTTATCACTAGTATTATTATGCAAATATGCGTTTAATCTCATGAAAAAACTATACCTTTCTCGCACAACATTTGAAGCATAAATATTGATTAACTCAATCACTCTATCATCAATATCCATTTTAAGATGCAACATTCGTCCCTCTTCAAACATTTCTTGTGTCACCTGAGTTTTCAATTTTCTTACTTACTAAAACAGCAACACCAGCCCTTCTGTTGTCGGCATTACTATAAAATATGTCACCATTCCAAATCTCATTTTGTCTGATACTTTCAGCAAACTCATCATCCCAAAAGGTTTCTTGCAATAATAAAATATGGCCTCTTTTTTCTTTAAATATTTCTAAAACAGACTATAGTTTATTCAAATCACGCAAGCCGTTTACATTTAGAGATACAATATTTAAAGCCATTATATTGATGAATGTGTTGAAAGTGTTAAATATTGTTCAATGCTTCATCAATTCCATGAATACTAAAAATTATTTAATGGATTTTCATCGCATGCTAATTGTTTTCAAGCTAGGTACTGGATTAAACCTTCTCCTCCTCCTCTGTACGACTTTGAAAGTGTCTATATCAGTACTGTTATTTCCATTTCCGTTTTCTTGAAAACTCTTAGCATCGTTTGATCCTTCAACAGCGACTTCAGCCACCATCCTACTGTCATCAATTCATGGATCCGTCACCGATCTATCATTAATAGTAAGAATGTTGTCTAGTTCCTCATCCGATTCTATTTCTTCATTGCTCTTATCGACTCCGCTTCTTTCATTTTCCTCCCCTCTTTCTCCACTATATTTATCCTGTATTGCATTTCAACTTCTTCTTCATCATCTGCAGCACTCTGTAACTTCAATAATTCTTCCTACCTAGCAGCATCACCAAACTGTGGATGAACTTCTACAATATCCTCACTGTAACATGTACATGTTTGGGCATCTTTATGGCATTTGTCGCATATCCCACATCAACACATCAAAGGAAAACTTCCGTAACTGTCACATCATTGCCTTTGCAATTCTTAGCTATATGGCGCTGCTCCCCACACTTAAAGCACACAAAATCAGGGCAATCTTTCATTACATGATCAGGATCTAGACATCTAGAACACACCTTTACTTGCTTATCGTGCAATACTCTAAAGTCTTTCTGACCATTTACAGTCTGAAACTTCAGACTGTAAAGCAAGGATTTTATCACTTTTGAATCAGATGTTTTAAGCATCCAATAAATTTAACATCTATTTGCAAAGACTGATTTTCTTTATTGCAACATGAAACCAAAGTTGTCAACCTTCAAAATATCAAGTTGTAAAAAAGAGAAAAACATGAATTTGTTGATACTAACTGTGAAAAATGTAATACTTTCATGAATATTTCATGACGATTTTTACTGTCAATTGTTTCATTCAAAAATCCACCTGTTATGACTGCAGTTACGGTACTTATCAAATTAGTCCACTTCTTAGAAAAGGTCATCTTTAATCTACACTCAAGGCTAACAATAACTTAGCTACAGGTCTCCAAAAGGACAATTGTTCAAAACACTATTTCAGCTGAATTGATATAGCAAGGGCTGATGTTGCACGAATCGGATCGAAGACCCTTGACTAGCAATTACGATGCTAAACAAGGTCTGAGCCCAAACAAAACACAAAAATAATAATGATAGGCTCCAGTGTGACTCGAACCCTCAACCTCCAATTTATTAGACTGGCGCTCTGACCAAATGAGCTATGGAGCCAGACATAACATGTCATTATTTCAAGTGATTAGAAAGTCAATCCACTAATTTACATCTTAAACTTTAGCAATAGTGTAATTTTTAATTCGCTTTCAAAACTGTTTTGGGCTCAACGTCTGTCTCAAACAACTACGGCTCCATAGCTCAGTTGGTTAGAGCACCAGTCTTGTAAACTGAGATATATATATATATATATATATATATATATATATACATATATATATATATATATATATATATATATATATATATATATATATATATATATATATATATATATATATATATTGTCTATAATCATCAACCATCTCACACGTCTTTTGCAACCAATATTTCAAGGTCCCATTAGCTGCTACCTTAATGTAGTGTTGTACTGAACAGCTGTTAAGCAATCATTTTTCATCGAATGAAGTTTGCATAATGAAGTCCTAGGACAGTTGTCAATTTATATGACGTATATTAGTCTCTACTGTGTTTGCTTTCAAAATTAACTAAAACCAAAGTAATCCAGTGAAAAGTTCCAATACCATCTCTCAATGTGCTAACTCTTAGCACAAACGTTAAGTTACAATATTTCTCTTTTGTACTAATAGATTCGTGTCAATGCAAGAACATTAAAAATGAAAATGAATCAAGAATACAGTGAATGGCAAGTTGTACGCCTGTCTCATCAAAGTAGATAGTATTATGGTGCGGTTGACTGTGGACATTATAGACCAATAGGTGTCAATCAACTTTTGCTCAAGGTGAGCGATCTTGAATTATATTTAAATGTGCAGAAAAACCAAAACTTTTTCTTATTAGACTTATCATGATTGTGACCTCTTTAAGTTACAACCAAAAATCTATAGGTTTCTTTATTTCTCTGAGTGCAAGCAATGAAATTTAACCAAGTACTTTCTCCAAAATTTATTATTCTAAACCAATTTCTCTTTCAGCCACAATTCTCATGACCGTTCACGTTCTGACTCCAAAGTCAATGACCTTGACCTTCGACCCCTAAATTGCACAACTTCATAACATAATGCTCACCGTATAACAGCCACGAGATGCATGCAAAAAGAATCTTCTATGCCAATTGTAAGATATTGTTTTCATCAAATAAATGTATTTTAAGTATGTACGTAAGACAAATATACACAGATATTACAGGACCTGTGTCATAGGTTCACCACTGTAAAGAATTCACTAGTGAATTATTCCTAACGTACCTTTACTATGAACACTCTTTTGGGAACTATTCTAGATATATTACATTATTTGTACGCGACTTCTATCCTGCTGGAAGATTTATTGTGTACTGTGGTACATTCGGTTTTTACGTTTCATTCATTGTGACGTCATAATTCAATCTTATTTACCGTTTACGTTGGATTCTTCGTATTATAACTGGCGCAAATGTTTAATTTTCCAGGCATTAATTAGCACAACAGTGAACCAGTCTTCCTGGAGACATAGATAATAAAGAGAATAGTTCGTACTATATAGTGAAAATACAGAATAAAATGATTAATAGTTTTGCCCGTGCCTAAGATCATGCAAATAACTCTTTGGCTTGCGGTCATTTGTTAGTTCTTGTATCTTAGGTAATGTTAGATTTCCAAGTATATTCACTAGGCTGACATGAATACCCAATAAACATACATAAATTATTCCTTACCCTAACCCTGATCAGATCTGTGTACAATGTTTCAATTCAAGCTACCAGTTCAACATTTTCATTTTCAATAATAAATGTATGGCTCGAAACGCGTGTCCATATTTAGGGGAATAATCGTCTATCCCTGTCTGTGTGAATTTAAACAATACAAGCCAATTCGGCAACAAGAGATTGCTTGTACTTTAGCAGATCGAATAATGGCTACGATGTACTGAGGGATGGGGATAACAGGACTCCATGGGGAGAGGGTAAGGGGTTTACCCCCCAAAAAAGCTACAAAAACATACACACACAAACGTGCAGTTATTGTCACTTGAACTTTGACTATCGTTTTATTCTTGTGCACATTTATTGGATATTATGCACGCTTTGAGTAAATGGACACGTAGACTTTTGCTTTGGTGCTCTTTTGAGGAAAGTCAGACCCTTTTGAAAATTTTTAACAACATACCCCAACAATAGTTGACCTCATCTGGCCCTGGGTAGGATGAATGGAAATTGACTCAAACAATGTCATCCAATAAGAATCGTCAAAAGCTTGTACGCACGCATGCCTAACGCCACAAAGTCGAATACTTCGCGAATATATACTATCACTGTGCTAGAATAAATTAATTGAAAACGATTGCAGAGTCGTTCAGACAGTGTCACTAACATAATATAGCCACTGTGGTGCAGATGTGTCGTTCACCCCTAATATAAAATTAGAGACCAGTGAGGTTCAAGTGACCAAGTAAGATTGTAACTCGACTTAAGAATTAAAGTTTCCAAAAGAACATATCCTATCTCATCATCGCTAGTCAAGGGCTGTTGTGCCTTTTAGTTTCGCATCAAAGCATCTCGAGTTTAGTTATCTCAAATAGTATTTACTATTCCGCTATCTATCCCACCCCCACCACATAATTAATGGACATCCCCGAAGGAGGTGTCTCGTGCTTACTTGATTTAGCTTACAGAGTCTCCAAACGGGCACTTGTTCAAAACTCAGTTTTAGCTAGCTAGATATGTTATGGGTTGGTATGGAACGGAGTGGATCGACAACACTGGACTAAAATATTCGCACAGTTTTACCCCCCCCCCCATTGTTATTAAAAACCGAAAAGCATCAAGAATATAAAAAATGCACAGAACTTAGTCATTTTATTCATTGAATATATGATTTCTAATCTGACCGTTGATAAGGTGTCCTAACACTCTCGGCTTATTGGCGTTTCAGCAAACAGAGCTCCCAAAGTAAACCAGCAGTCAGACTGCAGACTGTCGATTTCTCGTTTCAAGTGCAGTCCAGTTTATTAAATTCTCTGTTGTTAAATATTTGCACTTTATCACATAGTCGGTACACTTTGCCTACAGTGTGTGCAGTTTCATATTTTTGATATTATACATGTGAACATATCACTTTATGTGATTCCGATTGGTCCGAATAAGCCCATGAAATTAGTGTGCGGTATTCTCTTTACTGATTGGCTGCGATCGTGGGAAAACTTTTTTAACCCCGCCTTCAAGAATTTTTTGTTTTTATTGAACATATTTTGGCCGCCATTTTTTGAATCGACTCGCGAAAGGGAATTGCGAAAAAATGGTCTCTTCTATTTCAATATTGCCAGTTTACCCCAACAGGGGTTTGTTATGTCATGTATAACATATCATAACATGAAAAATGGCAAAACCCCCAAGACAAGAACAATAACAACAAGTAAAACTACCGGTATTGCTTTCATGATAACGAGGGTGAGGGTGGGGATGCATGGGCGGTATATCTGTAGCATGGAATCCACCCTATATACAAGCTTGGTTTAAATGAAGTAAGTAAACTCACCTTTGTTCACAGAAGAATGTTGACTTAAACCGGTCTCCCCAACTGACAGAACTTTATCCAACCACAGCATATTTACGTGGTAAATATGTGATGCAAGTCCGACTCAGAGAGTTGTTTTCGTCTTCTGTACAATCTAATGTTCCAAATCAAATACTGCAAATTTCCAGTCACAAATACATTACAGTAAATATGTGTATTTCTGCATCCAGTAATCTTCTTTTCACAAAAATGTTGCAACAACGTAATGTTTAATTGTGGAATTTCAACGTAAACACTGTCACTGTGTTGTGTTGGCCAACTCAAACCGGTATTGTGCACCGTATCAAACAATGTGACATCACACGCTTTGGACATTTTGTGTTGACAAATGTTTTGTCTTTTGTAAAATGTTCTGTTTATTTGGATGGGTGCTTATTCTTTGATTTATAGTTATCAAAAATGTATAATATACTTGTACTATATCAACTTTGTTTGGGACTATTTTTTAAGCACAGCAAATGAACGGTACAGCGTCTGTCAGAATGAACGAAATTATTCGTTCTTCTTTGTATCTAAATAATTTCCCCTGAAATAAAACTATGCGATAAAAAGAATCTCAAATGGGTAATGATTTAATATTAAATTTATGAAACTCTGTTTCTTGAAAATAACGACTCACCCATGCAAATATGGCGATCATGTTACTAAAGAAACTCCAGTTTCATTCGAAACGCTAAGAAGGTGACAGTGTTTTGAGTCCCTGGCGACAGTCAGGTAAGAACTTGTAAATCAATGAATGAAATAACTAAGTTCTGTCTTTTTTATATTCTTGAAGGCTTTTAAAATTGGTAGGGGCAGAAACAATCGAGATGGTGTGCGAATACTATAGAAAAGATAACGCCACACAAGTTCTGATTTCTAAAAAACAAACCAACGAAAAGTTTTTAACAGGCTCTAGTGGGATTCAAACCATCGACCTCCAGTTTACTAGACTGGGGAGCTAACCGTGCTATGAATCCAGACAAAACCTATCTGGTAGATGTTCTAATTAGTTTGTAAATACGCCTAATGTGTTTTTGTGTCTCCGAATCCTGAGTGATTGCTAATTTTCAAGCTGTCATCGTTTCAAATTTCCCATATCGATCTAATACAGATTGTTTAAATTCAACCAGATAGTAGCCTGTAATCTAGTCAATCGCTTCAAGTACTACTCAAAAGTACTAAATTCTGTGATTAACTATTGATATATGATCAATAAACGGTTATATTCACAGACTTTGAAAACTAATGTTTTGATTTCTTTCTTTGAAGTATGGCCAGAATAATGATGCATCGATAACTATGGAGAGCTCAATATATTTGTGTTAAAGCCAGACAATGCAATATATCGTGATTACAACGTAATGTCTCTCCATATCGCTATATAACAATGAATTAAAAAGGTATTGCAGAATAACTCTAATCACAAAACTTTATGTAATCTACATATCAAGTACGCATGTATAAAGCAGAACAGCTTTTACACAGCCTGAGAGAAATTCAGTAAACATCAATTTACATATTACGTTACACGTATCAATCAGAACGTCTATTAGAGTCCATCCACTGTTCAAAAGACAGTAAAAACAAATTATTTGGGAAATCTAAATAAATTTAAAATTGCTACTACGTTTTTGTTTGAAGAAAATTAGGATGCCTTCGACGATCAAGAAACCATCGTTTCTACATTTTAGCTGCATAAACACGTGGCATTTACAATGAGAACTATTGGCTTGGTTAGTTGTCTTACTAGTATGAGGTCCCAAATAAACTTACTTTACTCTGATTACAAAAACAATATTGTCGTTACTTAGTGCAGGACCGGAGGGGGAGTTAGGACCCCTTGGAAGCAACAAGGTACACATAAACAAATGTACAAGTACTTTTCACTTGAAATTTGACCATCTTTTTATTCTAGGAATTGCCAATGGGCTTTTTACCCATTATTGTGGTCAGTTTATTTGAGTAATATCTTTTCTTCATGCCCAATTTATTGATGGGACAACTCTCAGATAGAGAGAGAAAGATAGAAAGACATCATGCTGGCCTCCATTTTGCGGGCGGCGATGTCACTCCTGCGATATGGGTATTACATCGTTATTGTACTAAGAGGTACAAAGTACGAACTGTACAAAGAAAGTGTTACGAGTCTATGTTCTTAAAATAAGTAACCGAAAAGAGTGAAGACAACAAGCTTTGTAAAATTTAACAAATAATTTATTTCCCCAGAATACAAAAGTGAAAAATGAGAAAAAAGAACTTAAGGAATTATGAATTAAATCAAAAAATAATCCAAGAATGAAAGACACAAGTCCGAGTAATAAAAAGTCCTGAATAAAACTCAGTTCAAGTCCCAAAGAGATCCATTATTGAAAGGGATGAGGTGTCTCGTATAGTCTACGAAGTACTGATGTGCCAACAGTCTCTTGTTGAATCACAGAAATATTATTAAAGGTTTGAATTCAGTATAAATTCCAGTGAATGTCTTGATCCAAGAATTTTATCAGAGCACTTTTGTATTTCCAGAGAAAATAATCACTCGAAGTCAATAATTTGAAGAAATAAAATTCAGCCCAAACTGCTCACAATATAATACAACTTAAAGTGCTAGATGTTAAAGCACGACTGGTAAAATCCTCACCGTCACAAGATAATAAAATTCTCTGCTTGACCTCAGGTCACAATTAGCACTTTCTAAAAACAACCATTACCTAATGGAAAATGACCTTCAAGAATGATTTAATGAGCCTTGTTTATTTACAACACAATAGCCTACAAAATTCACTTAGGAATCTCCAAAACCCTGACCCAGATCAACATATTTACTCCCTCTTTGTTTACCTGAATACTAATCCTGATAATAAGCTTATACACATAGACAATAATGAAGCTTTTATTAGTTGTTGACATAAATGAAATACAAAAGTCAATTAGGTCAAGCAGAAATGAACCCACTCCTGGACAAGGTCAAGTCCAGCATACAATGTTACATTACAATAACAGGTAATGAAATAAAAATCCAAAAAGTAACAAACAAACAATTAAGTTCATATACATAACACTTCCCCTCATAAAGAAAAATAAAGATTTACGTAATAAAGCCCTCTTTTAAAGATAAGTCAAATATGCATGTGGTAAAACAACCACATAAAATGAAATCTTATGAATGACATAAAGTATGCATGAAACAGTATATTTCTATACACGTGAAAGTGCATCTGCTATTAAATTGTCTTTTCCCTTGATGTGACTGATGTCATTATTATGTTCCTGCAACAACAAACTCAACTTTAATAATCTCTGATTTTTGTTTTTCATCTTGCCCATGAAAGTAAGGGGGTTGTGATCACAAAACACAATAATCGGAGAAGGAGCTGAACTAATGTAGACTTCAAAGTCTTGTAATGCAAATATCAAAGCCAAAAATTCGTTTTCGATTGTGGAACAATTTTTCTGGTGCTTACTTAATTTCTTAGAAAATTAGCACACTGGATGATCAACACGATTTTCATCTTCTTGAATTAATACTGCTCCAACCCCAAACATCACTTGCATAATCAGACAGTTTAAATGATTGGCAGAAAGTTGGAGCTGTAAGAACTTGTGCACTCTTAAGTGTGGCCTTAAACTTATCAAAAGCCTTCTGACATTTTTCAGACCAAACAAACTCGTTTTTCTTGCTCAATAAATTTGTGAAGGGTTCAGAAATTATGGAAACATTGGAACAAAATCGTAACAAAATTTCCGATAGCATCTAGCCATACCCCAAAAACGCATCAGTTGCTTTTTAATGATAGGCTCAAGAAATTCAGAGATAGCCTTAACCTTAGCATTTATAGGTTTAATCATGTTCAAAGACTTTGAAAAGTACTTGGCGAACCCTTTATCCCAAACGGCACCACTTTTTATTCATAACGTCCATCTGGAGTCAAGAATGCCGAAATTTTCCTTGCCCATTTCGTCAGTGAAATTTGCCAAAATCCTTTCAGAAGGTCAAATTTGGTGACATACTTTGCATTTCCAATTTTATCAATGCAGTCATCCATTCTGGGTATTGGAAATGAATCTGTTTTAATCACACTGTTCACCTTTCTATAATCAGCGCACTTATCTGATTACGGAACAGGTATACATGGTGAACGCCAGTTACTTTTACTCTGCACTATGAAATCATTCTCCAGCATATACTGAATTTCTTTTTTCAAGCATTCCTATTTGAGAGGGTTCATTCTGTACGGGTGTTGTTTCACAGGTGTGGAATTTACAATTTCAGCGTCATGGTAGATTTTGTTTGTTCTTGTATTACCATCTCGAAATAAGTGCTCATATTCAAGAAATAACTGTTTAAGTTCATTCCTTTCTTGTTGTTGCAAATGTGAAAGTTTCTGGTCCAGATTATTCATAATTTCTAAATTCCGAAGGTTTGTTACTCCAAATTCAATCGAGTCCGATTGAATCCCTTCGCTTAAATCTTCATTGAGTGGGGCAGGTACAACTAAATTAATTACATGATTAGCCTGGCTATCTCTCTCAGCATACGCCTTTAACATATTTATGTGGCAAAGTTGTTTTTGTTTTCGCCTCGCAGGATTATTTATGATATAATTTAAATCATTTACTTTCTTTACAACTGTGTAAGGACCATAATACTTGGCCTGAAGAGGATTTTGTGGTAAGGGCAAGAGAGCCAGTACTCTATGACCAGGCTGAAAACTCCTTTCCTTTGTATTTTTATCATACCTTAATTTCATTTTTCACTACGTAGAGTGCAGATTAGTTCTTCCAACCTCACAAGCATTTGACAACTAATACTTAAAATTGGAAACATAATCGAGAAGATTGATTTCGGTATCTTCATTAGAAAGAAGTTTCTCTTTTGACAACTGCAATGGTCCACGCCCAGTACGTCCAAAACCTAGTTCAAAGGGACTAAATCCTAAATATTTGTGAACTGATTAGCTAACAGCAAACAATAGTAAATGAATGCCTTCATCCCAGTATTTACCTGTATCGAAACAATAAGACCGAATCGTATTCTTCAAAGTTTGATGAAATCCTTCTAAAGCCCCGTGACTCTCAGGGTGATAGGCAGAAGATTTGCACTGTTTGATGTCTAATTCGTACATAACTTGCTGAAATATTCCAGATATAAAGTTTTACCCTTGATCCGATTGGAGAGATTTGGGAAGGCCAAATTGAGTTTAAAAAATTTGTCAAAGATTTTACTATTGTTTTAGTTTTAGTATTCCTCAATTGAATTGCCTCTGGGAATCTTGTTGACGCACACATTATGGTCAACAAGTATTAGTTACCTGACTTGGTCTTAGGTAAGGGACCAACACAATCTACCATTATTCTGCTATATGGTTGGTCAAATGCAGGAATAGGTTGCAGATGAACCTTAGGTATCTTCTGATTGGGTTTTCCTATCTTTTGACAAGTGTGACAAGATCTGCAGTATTTACAAACATCACTTTTGATTTTTGGCCAATAGAAGTTATTAACGATCATGTGATAGTCTTATTAACCCTTAAATGACCAGCCAAAGGAGATTCATGAACCAGACTAAGAATTTCCTGTCTGTACGATTTTGGAACTACAATTTGATAGTTCACTGACCACTTGTCACCAGCAGGTACCTAGGTTGGTCTCTATTTTCTCATAAGAATCCGATTTTTAATGTAATAACAAAGCAGTTACTTTTGTGGCTTCAGTTTTACTAATGGCCCTTTGAAACACACAGGAGATCTCGGGATCATTTTCCCTGTTCAACGACAAGTGATTATCGTTGGTCAACCTGATTAGAATAAAGAGAATGAGTAGTTAAAGAGAATCATTGTGATCAATACCCTTTGACTGATCCAAACAAGGAGTGAAAGTGACCTCATCAAATGCCTGACCAATACATGTGTACGCTGAAGGAATATTTTCCAGATTAACATCATTCTCAAGTTTCTTGGGCATAGCTCTAGTAACTGCACAAGCTGGGTACAAATCGGGGAATTCGTTTTCAATACGATTGACTTTCTGATCCAAACAAGCTTGTCAGTTACAAGTGGATTAACGACAATATTATCTCCAGTTAGGTCATTGCCTAGTAATAAGTGAACGCCCTCAATGGGTAAAGAAAATACTGTTCCGACAGTCACGGATCCTGAGACTAAGTCTGATGACAAATTTACACAGTGGAGAGGAACATTAACCAAGCCGCACTCTGCTCCCTGAATAAGAACACCCTCATTAGAAGAAGACTTTTCAGAAAAAGGCAAAGTACCTGATAATAAAAGACTGTGAAGCTCCCGTGTCCCATACAATTTTAATAGGGATAGGATTGGCCGTATCATTCATGAGTGACACAGAACCCTTCGACATGAATGGTTCATAAATCTCCATAATAAAATCAGACTGGGGTTTATTAGACCCAACAAATGTATTGCTTTCAATACATGACCGTGACCTTGACCTCTTAGAAATAAGATCATTTGGAATAGGTCTGTCTTGCTTCTGTTGCTTATTTTTCAATCTGAAGCAATCAGAAACAACGTGTCCTTTCTTCTTGCAATAGGTATACGTAGGAAGAGATAAGTACTTCTGATCAATCTTATCAGAAACTTGGTTTCTAAAAGTTGTCCAGATTGAAATTTAGAAGGGTTCGTATTAGGCTGAAATACTTTCTGACCAGGAGACGGCTGAGTGGAAGACTTACTTACAAAAGAAACTACGGAATACTCGTCAGCAGTACAAGCAGCATTTTCTACCTTATGCTCATCAAGATAAGTCTTAACGTCACTATGGACGCAATTCTTGAACTCCTCAAGTAATACGAGTTGTGTTAGATTTTCGTAATATTGATCACCTTTCTTGGCTAAGCACTACCTATCAAATAACTGCTATTTGTTTCTTGCAAATTCGACATGTGTTTATCCAGCTTCTTTTTTTATAGTTCCTGAATTTTTGCCGATAAGCCTCTGGGACTAACTCATAACCCTTTAAGATGCATTAGTTAACCTGATCATAATCAGTACTCTGCTGTACTGTAAGGGAAGCATAGATGTCTCGGGCATTCCCAAAAAGTGCATTCTGCAATAATAGAGTCCAATGCTCCCTTGGCCATTTCGAATTTTTAGCAGTTTTTTCAAAATGAGGAAAATATTTATCTACTTCTTTTTCTCTAAAAGGGAGCACTAACCTAATATTCTTAGTAACATCAAAACTTGAATTTGTATATAAAGTGGGAATGTGGTTTTCACTTGTCACCTCTAATTCTCTTAATCTAAATTGAAACTCCCTCTCTTCTTTTTCTTTTTTGCATTTGCATCTGTCTCTTTCTCTCTGCTCTTTATCCAATTGTAACTGCATTTGTTTCTCTTCCTTCTGTAACTGCATTTGTTTCTCTCTCTCCTCTTTCTCCAACGCATTTGTTTTTCATCTTTCCGCAACTGCATTTCTTTCTCTCTCCTCTTTCTCCAATAGCATTTTCCTCTTTCCTCCTTATCTAATTACATTTGCATTTGTTTTTCCTCTTTATCTTTCTGAAGTTCAAGCTTTCTAAACTCTAATTGCATTTTGTATTTTAATTTTAATTCCTTTACTTTTATGTTAGAGTCTGATACAGACTTACTGATCAAATCCAAAGTAATTGTATCCAATACATATTTTCCACCAAATATTGGACCAAAATATTGTTTATTTCTTGATTCGTTAAAGAAGCTTTTGCCTCAGAAAGATCATATTTTCTGGCAAGTTGAAGAAATTCATCTTTTTTTCAAGACGTCTAACTGCTCCTGGGTAGGATTTGAAATAAAGATCTTTACTTTAGATTATATTGTTAAAAGCTTGCTGATTTACTAAAAATTTCTAAAATGGGAAATAATAATTGGGATTTTAAAAATTCCGAAACAAAGAAATTTAAATTTCAAAACAAAGTTTTCTGAAATATTTTAGCAAAATTCGTATCCCAAGGACGAGCGCCCAATTTTCAGTTATGAGTCTATGTTCTTAAAATAAATAATAGAAAAGAGTGAAGACAACAAGCTTTGTAAAATTTAACACAATTTATTTCCCTAGAATGCAAAGTGAAAAATGAGAAAAAGGAACTAACGGTATTGCGAATTAAATCCAGAAATAATTCAAGAATTAAAGACACAAGTCCGAGTAATAAAAAGTCCTGAATAAAACTCAGTTCAAGTCCCAAAGAGATCCATTATTGAAAGCGATGACGTGTCTCGTATAGCCTACGAAGTACTGATGTGTCAACAGTCTCTTGTTGAATCACAGAAATATTATTAAAGGTTTGAATTCAGTATAAATTCCAGTGAATGTCTTGATCCAAGAATTTTATCAGAGCACTTTTGTATTTCCAGAGAAAATAATCACTCGAAGTCAATAATTTGAAGAAATAAAATTCAGCCCAAACTGGTCACAATATAATACAACTTAAAGTGCTAGATGTTAAAGCACGACTGGTAAAATCCTCACCGTCACAAGATAATAAAATTCTCTGCTTGACCTCAGGTCACAATTAACATTTTCTAAAAACAACCATTACCTAATGGTAAATAACCTTCTAGAATGATCTAATGAGCATTGTTTATTTACAACACAATAGCCTACAAAATTCACTTAGGAATCTCCAAAACACTGACCCAGATCAACATATTTACTCCTTTGTTTACCTGAATAATTATCCTGATAATAAACTCATACACATAGACAATAATGAAGCTTTTATTAGTTGTTGACATAAATGAAATATAAAAAGGCAATTAGGTCGAGCGGAAATGAACCCACTCCTGGACAAGGTCAAGTCCAGCATAAAATGTTACATTACAATAACTTGTAATGAAAAAAAATCTTAAAACTAACAAACAAACAATTAAGTTAAATATGCATAACGAAAGTCAGAACCTAAAGTCTGCAACATAGCAATTCTGACTAGACTGCGGAGAGCGCAATGTATATAAAGTTTATCTTGCACTGATAGACATATGCTGTGTCCATAATAAGTTATGGCTTATAACACCTAGCTCCAACTTTCGTGTTCTTGGAGATCGGAAAATTGTTTGTACTTCCGAAGAATTCCGAAGAGCTCTGCATTTTGTATTCCGATTCCACGAATAATTTGCCTCGTCAAAAATGACCTACAGTGACGAAACCGCTGAGAATGTTGCTGACGTAAAACGTTTTTCTTATATACAGCATTGCTAATTTTTCTTATTGGAATATACAAAACAACAATAATATATTATGGTGTAACGTACAAATACCGTAGTACATAAGAACAATAGTAACCTCTCCTAAAGGTATACAATTTGTGTTACAATAATAACATGCTAGCAATGATAAACTTTATTAAAGGCATACTATTTTGAATTACACAGTACAAACTTTCTAACAATCATCATCTTTAATAAAATTATACAAATTTAGATTATAATTCTTATGATTGCACTTTATACAAATCTTTCAAAATTACATCATGACAATACCCTCGTGGATATTTGAGCCGAATCCTCAAGGCTCGATAAAGGAAATGACATTCATAGAAAAAAGTCAAATTGTAAAATCAGAATACAGTGAATCAGATAACTGTAAGATACCTTTTAGAAAATTCGAATAATCTATTTCTTGTTAGACGATGGTAAACTATTATCAGCATGCAGTTCTCGTTTTCTTTATTTTTCTC
This sequence comes from Megalonaias nervosa, assembly GCA_016617855.1. NCBI lineage: Eukaryota > Metazoa > Mollusca > Bivalvia > Unionida > Unionidae > Megalonaias > Megalonaias nervosa. Next base: position 141,689 of record JAECUM010095455.1, read on the forward strand.
TTTGTATGTTATTTTGCTTTTTCTGAATTTTTTTTAATAATTAGGTTTCTTTCTATCAGCGGAAGATATTTAAGGGTGACTACGGTTATTGTTTTGATTCAACGTATTGTGGGAAAAATAATTCTCATTCCAATGGATATTACTGGAAAGCCGATTTTGAGTGTATCTTCCTACTGATACAGAATATCAATCAACAGACCTATTTGTACAAAATGAGTTAAAAATGTTTTCAAAGAGAGTGGAGTCAGATAATAATAAAGAGGAAGAAAAGTACGAAGTACATGGCTTCCGAACACCCCCCAACAGGCTAAAAAAAACGAACGTATGCACACAAACATGCAGTCACTTGTCACTTGAAATTAGGCTATCGTTTTATTCTTGTGCACGTTTATTGGGTATGCACTTTCTGTAATTAGACACAGACTTTTGCGTTGGTGCCATTTCAAGGAAACTCTGGACCCTTAAGAATTTTGGATCCCACCCTACCCCACCCCTTGACATGATCTGGCCTGGTCTTGGACCATCCGTGTAGTAATGATATGATTATTAACATTACAATAGACGCTAATTCTTGTTCAACATATTTAATGATTGTTATCTTCAGTAGTCACCTTTAGTCTATTTAAAATTCGTACTTTAAGTAAAATTCCTTTCTTCCTACATTTTATTAATACTGCATTTAGACATTCCATTGGAAATAGAAGTTAAGGAAGTTAAATGTTTGGATTGCTAACCTTAAAACTTCACACACACACACACACACACACACACACACACACACACGCGCACGCACGCACGCACATGCTCACACACATATCAACGCAACGCACAAGAATTGTATTTTGCAGACGTGGAAATATTCAGACTTCATAATATGCATTTGGTGCACTTGACTGTGCAAAGCATTCCCGGTCTACCAATAAGAATTCACAATATAATATTTGCTCTATTTGTGTCTTCAATTCACCTTTGATGTGATTTTCTGACTGATGTGGAGCTTGCAAAATTTTGATTTTTGATTTCATTCATTTATAATAATGTGCCTACATTAAGACGAATGTGTGCATTCAAATTGCAAACAAAGAAGATCACCATATTTTCTTTGTTAATTTCGGTTGGATGGTCGCTCGACACACTTCTTAGCACCAAAAACTAGTTAACAGTTTATTCGGAAATAATAACATATGATCTAGCTCAATACTTGAAATAAGGTCCTTGTCTACCCTTTCTTCCTTACTTTCCAACTCTCAAATGGGAGATCGGTTTTGCAACTCTAAACTCCAATGATTTTGCAGATTGTGTGAGACTTCTCTACTCGCTGCAGCTACACCAGTATCTTCCTAAGAAATTAGCGTTTCGAACAAATTCGAGATTAAAAATTAACATTTGCAGAAAATATTGTGTCAAGACACAACAATCGTCTGCATGAATGAGAATTTTTTTTCCAGAATTGCACCAGCTTGCCTGTTCAAAGAACTGATGCTGAAAGTAGTGTTGTAAAGACTAAAAACGCGACAACATTCATCACGAATAGATAACGGACAGTCAAAAAGCATAGTTTGCATTTTCCTAATAGCATGGTCTGTGTATCACTTTCAAAACCGTTTTTAGTTCAACATTTGTAATAAACAATTGTGGGCGGCTCCATAGCTCAGTTGGTGAGAGCGCCAGTCTTGTAAACTGGAGGTCGTGGGTTCGACTCCCACTGGAGCCTTTGCTTTTACTGCATATTTGTTCAGAAAGTAGAGCAATCGAATCCTCATAAGAGGGATATCAAGGTTCCAAGTTCCCTTTATCATTTTAATCCCATGTTGAATACAAAGAGACACACACGCAGAAAATGTCTGCAGGATAACAAGGTGATTCAGGGTATCGTAGGATTTTACTTTTTCTTCCAAACAATGGATCTGAAACCGCTGCTGTAAAGACTAAAGGCCTGGTCATGTCGCATGGTATCTTGAAAGGTTGCGCACCGCGACATTCCGTGAGCGTAGCATGTTGTTGGAATAACGTCTCCATCGTTGCAAATACGTTTCTGATAGATAAGACGAAAATAAAATGAACACTATGTTAATCGAGAGAAATTTTCATATTGAGGCATATTTGCAAGCATAGTTTAGACTGTTTTACCCACGGAGGGCTTGGTCAAGATTTATTATCAATAGATAACGGAAAGCTAAACCGACACAGGTTGCAACAATGTTATTGGCTGTGTTTAGTAATCAATGACTTGTAACGCATAGCGCCTTTATGGATCATTTAGCTGGTTCATTAATATCGTAAACTGGAGGACCAAAGTTCTGTTTTTTCCCTGAATATTTTTGTGCTGGTCGAGGGTTCGGATTGTTCTGAATATTTGGTTTATCAAGAGCTTCAACTACTTATTCAACAATTTCTCTAAGCACAAATATTAAACTCAATATGACAGGAATAAAAAATACACAGTCAACTGATGCATGGGCAATATTTGCAGTTATATTGGGCAAACAATGAAAGGTTCATTCTGAAAGCCCTTTAATTCATCGCAAGTTTTATAGAAATGTTATCTGCGACTGAACGTCTTTAATTTTTTTCTAGAGTTCAAATGTTATGCTCATGAGTTTTCGCGATTATGAGTCCATGTCTTCCATGATCCTTGTTAATTTGAAAATAGGAAAATTGCATATCATATCAGTTAATTATCAGATCGATCATTCTAATTGTCGATAATCTGGAGGTTGATTGTTCAAGTTCATCCTGTATTATTATTTTGAAGAAAGAGTCTAAACTGTCATGGGTACTCGTAATGTCGACTTCCAAAGCATATACACAGAGGAATAAGAATTTTTGAACTGCAAGGATATCTTCAGACGAGTTAAAATGGTCGCGACAAATTTACGTAATAAGTGCTCGTGCTGGGAAACGAGTTTCATCATTTAGGGTACCTTGACATTTGACTCTTTTACATTTTTATTGTATTTCATTAATGTTAGCAATAGCATACAACTGTAGATGGTAACCGAATACTTGACATCACCCTATCGCCATTTCAAAGAGAAAAGTGAGCCATGCTAAAAATAGCACGTCATTCATACAAAATAACCAATAACGATTATTTTGCTAAGATGAAATGAATCAGACAATGACCAGTGTTTAATAATACTGTATATATTTAATAACGCTTTTTGAATGGGGATCTGCTGATATTTTATAGCATCCGCTTTTGTGGAGTTTTTGTCTTGTTTAGAAATTTTGTTATCACTGCATTGCAACTAGAAATCAGTACAAATATTTGAGAGTTGTTCAGTATATCCAAGGGAAACTATATTTTCAACTTTGGTAATTATAAGTATTTTCTTAAGTAAAAACTAATCAATTTTTAAGAACAACATCCATTTGACCATGTAGTTACTTTATAAACAATTTTAATTTTGCCAATAAAATGACACTAAAATAATACATTTTGCTGAAAAAGTGTTATTTTTACACAGAGCAACTGAATCTTCATTACAGAAAGATCTTTCAACAAGAATAGAAGCATGTTTTAAATAACTCTCCCTTGTAAAATTTATTGGAGTCTTTGAATGTTTTTTCTCTCGTCGCTTGAATACGCAGGAGAAACTTAGAGCAAACCGACAAGTGAGACTGGCACGATGAAATCAATACATTACTAATCTCTGGCGAAAATTGCTATTCGACTAGGTTTCTTATCCGTATTTTAATCCACGCAGGTATTTACATGATAATTATAACCACAAAGAGGGATTACGGCCATAGTAGTAAATCTGACCTTTCCTCTGTAAGCCTGAACACAATTTATTACTACTGTACACCAGAGACATCTACCTACACACCATACGGAGACGCGTATTCAACAATACAAAATAACGTTGTGATACACTTTGGAAATTAGAGGGTTTGAGGTCAAATTAAAACTAGTTTCTTGAGAATTTTGTATTATTTATATAATTTAATAACCCCATACACTGATATATTCCTTTCGAACATTTTGGAGTAACCTGGCTGAAACCAATTTCCTTCCAGGAACACATTTTCTGTCCTGACGGTTTATGTACCAAAATACAGGTGTTTATAATAATGTATGCATTTACTCAGACCATCAAAACCAGATAACATGAATAGTCTTGTTTGTTTGCTATACCTAAACACACCAGCAGATGAGGGTCTATGTTGCTTTATCTACTGAATACTTCTAACTGCAAAGACCCAGATTTGCTGGTGCATCATGTGACAGTATGCAGTTGGACTTGGCTTATAAGGGAGTATATACGGTATTTCTTTTTATAACATTAGTGACAGAAATCATGTTTAGTTGGTGCCTTCAAATTGAAATATTCAAGACACTCACAAATTTAAAATTAGCATTTAAAATAGGGGTACAATAAGAACACCTACATTTTTATGGTTTAGAATTCAAACAACGGAGCTTCCACTACCAGTTCCATAGTACAGTTCAACTGACATCAAAGTTGTTAAATCCAGGAGTCACAATCAGACTAACAGGAGTCCACTGACATCCAATTTGTTAAATCTATGAGTCACATTCAGACTTTTATGAGTCAACTGATGTCCATGTTGTTATATCAAGGACTCATGCTCAGACTTATAGGTATCAACTGACATCCAAGTTGTTATATCAAGGACTCATGCTCAGACTTATAGGAGTCAACTGATGTCCATGTTGTTCAATAAAGGAGTAATTAAAATGAAAGTAATGTGAGCTGATTATGCCTGGAAAATGTGGATGGATGGAAGTATTGTAATGTGAGCTGATTATGCCTGGAAAATGTGGATGGATGGAAGTATGGTAATGTGAGCTGATTATGCCTGGAAAATGTGGATGGATGGAAGTATGGTAATGTGTATATTATCTCCCTCTCTTTTGTGAAAAGAGAGGAAGAATAATTAATTTACCTAACAGTGTGTACCTTGCCTGAAACAGATAGACTGATAGATCAAATGTGGTTTTAAACAACAAATAAACATCAGAATAAAAAGCTGATAGGGTTGCACTGAATAGTTGCATGACTATATTGCATCAAAATGGTTAAAGTATACAAGAGATGCATGTGATCAAATTTAGCTGGGTTTAATTGCCATCCATACCTTCAGCATTTTTCTGATCAATGAAAAAGTGTATTTCCAATAATGAAAATGCTTGTGTTGAAAAAAATATATTTCCAACTCGGTCCAATCATAAGTATGGAGCTCGACCTTTTCAATTCAAATGTTTTGAAGAGGTAACCTCTACCTAGGAATCCAATCCTACACAAATGAGTCAGTTTACATTCTGTAACTTCAATAATGTCCTTTTGGCCAACTTCAGCTTTTTTTTTTATCTTTTGTGACTTGTGGTTTCATAGATACAACAATATAAAGAATAGTCCTCACCTAGTTACATAAATGGAGACTTATATCCACAGTGTTGAGTCGGTAAATTTCACACAAGCTTTATGTGATTCAATCAAGCAAAACCTACCCTAACTCAATCAGCAAAACCTATCCATATATCCCATGTTTAAGCTAAGGATTAAACATGTAAGATAGATCAAAGAAAACAATGTTCATCTGTATATTTTTTAATTATATACACGTAGCAGGTAACAAGATAAATATTCAAACCAATTAATATATAGGGAAACACATTATCTTTTGTTTTTCATTCCTTTCAGCAAGGAATTCTCAGTGCAACCTGTGAAGAAAAACAATTCAAGATTAATACGGCAGAGGTTAAAGGTCATCAAAGCACATTTCAAAGATGATTAATACATTCAGGCTCAAAGACTGCGAAAATATTCAAAAGACAGTCATACGAACTAACCTGACATTAAAGAGGTAATTTATGATCCAACATGGTGACCTGCAAAATATGCAGTGTAATAAGAAATGTATATGAGTGTTTTACATGAGTGTTAATTAGAATCTAAATGTAGAAGAAATTGATAATATGCCAGTGTTGTAAATGAGTGTCAATTTGAAGTGAAATGTACATGAAATGAATAATATGCCACAAGCTGCTTGCAGCAAGTGGAATTATATTTCAAACATCAAGTGCTGTAATACAGTATAAAAATTATTCTGAAATTCTAATTTTATGTAACCCAATAGAGCCTGAAATTGTAATTTCACATAACCCAATACAGTATAAAATTGTAATTTCACATGACCCAATAGTCCAAAATTCTTCTTTCACACAACCCAATACAGTCTGAAATTTTAATTTCACATAACTCAATACAGTCTGAAATTCTAAATTCACATAACCCAATAGTCTGAAATTCTGATTTCACATAACCCAATAGTCCAAATTCCTGTTTTACTTAAACCCAATACAGTCCAATATTCCTGTTTTACTTAACCCAATACAGTCTGAAATTCTAATTTCACATAACCCAACAGTCTGAAATTCTAATTTCACATAACCCAATACAGTCCAAAATTCCTGTTTTACTTGACCCAATACAGTCTGAAATTCTAATTTCACATAACCCAACAGTCTGAAATTCTAATTTCACATAACCGAACAGTCTGAAATTTTAATTTCACATAACTAATACAGTCTGAAATTCTCATTTTACATAACCTAATACAGTCTGAAATTTTAATTTCACATAACCCAACCATCTGAAATTCTAATTTCCCATAACCCAATACAGTCCAAAATTCCTGTTTTACTTAACCCAATAGTCTGAAATTCCAATTTCACATAACCCAATAGTCTGAAATTCTAATTTCACATAACCCAATGCAGTCTGAATTTTAATTTCACATAACTAATAGTGTCTGAAATTCTCATATTACATAACCCAATACAGTCTGAAATTCTAATATCACATAACCCAATACAGTCTGAAATTATAATGTCATATAACCCAATACAGTCGGCATTGCTCAATGATTTTACCAAGAAGCTTTGCTGAGAACAATATTCAATACTTGACATTTGACTCAGACTAAGAAACTTGTATCTGATTATAAAATGTTTAAAAAATTGTTACAGCCAGGTTTCAGAAAAACAAGGTCAAATGGAAATTTCAAAAAAGTGGGTCTCACTTGTTAATTTTAATAGCAAGCCAAGCTCATAGTAAAACAAGATCTTAGAAGTTTCACTTTCTGTTTCATTTTCATCATAACTTATATGGGGCTTACAGTTCAGAAGAATCGTCAGTTCTGTAGTTGCTCTGATTGCTTTCCAAGTCCAAGTGTGAAAATTGGGTAAAGAAATTGGTTATCCATTTCATAGCTACCTCTTTCAAAAATGGTCTAATATTATTGAGTAATAAAATTTTCAAATTTGTTGGGTGTAAGATCAGCACAATTTTAATTTAGGGCAAACTAGACAGCAAGATTTAGGACGAACTAGACACCAAGGCTTAGAGCAAACTAGACACAAAATCTTAGGGTAAACTAGACACCAAGACCTTTGATGAAATCCTACGCAAAAGAATTTGCAAGATTTTTTTATATGTTCATTGCTGCAGCCATATTGTATGTCTGAGGGGCACCATTTTCATTTTAAGACCAGCAAGAGATCATATATAGCCATTTGGTAAAAACTTCATGTCATTCAATTTTGTAGTTGCAATAGCAAGATTTTCAAGATGACTGTCAACGTATCCTTATCGGATGTCTGATTGCATCATTTTCATTCGGGGACAATTGGATATCAAAATTAGTCTTCAGGTGAAAATTCCAAGCCAATATGACTACCCATTGGGAGAAGTACTGATATCAAGATTTTCAACATGGCTGCCAAATTTTACATCAGATCAGCACCATGTTCACTGCGAACTAACAAGACATAATAAAGTCTTTCAGTGAAAATCCCATGTTGATATGATGAGTGACCATCCATTCAGGAGTAGTGATTAAAAAAAGATTTTCAAGATAGCTACTGTGGCAGCCATATTGGATGTCTAAGCAAAACCATTTTCATTTAGGACCAACCAGATATCTTCAGAAGTCTTCTAATGAAAATTCCATGTCGATATGACTTTCCATTAGGTGGGGTAGTGCAATGCAAGCCACAATAGACAACAAAAATGACATCGTTTTCAGTTAGATCCAGCTAAACATCATAAGAAGTCTTCGAGTGAACACCCATGCTGATATGACCATCGTTTCAGGGTTGTAGTTATAAGCTTTTCAAGATTGCCACTGTGGCAGCCATATTGGAAGTCTCAATAGCAGCAGTTTATTTAGGACCATGTAGACTTTGGACTGAATGTGTGTGCAAAATTTTATGGCAAATCTCCAAATAGTTTAGAATGTATAGTGTTAATGAGTATGTGCTAATAAACATATGGCCATCAGACAACAATGTATGCCCATATCCCTTATGATCAGTGCAGAGATTAAAAATGTTCTTTTAGTGTAAAACAGTAGTAAATCAGGTAGGAATATGTTTTATATTGTCATAAAGGCTACTGAAATTTGTCAGCATGCCAAGCTCATTCTCAGCTGTGGGACATACTGAGTACAGGCTATTTCTAGATGATCCCAAGTCTCACTGTATGTACACATGTGTTACAACTCTATGGTCTTAAAGTAAGTAACAGACAAAAAGAGCAAACCAACAAGTTTTATAAAATACAACAAATAATGCATTTCCCTATAATACAAAGTGAAAAATTAAAAGTATTGTGAATGAAATCCCAAATAGTCCTAAAAGTTGTATCACAAGTCCAAAAGTAATGGTATTCCAAATGAGTTCCAGTGGTGTTCGAATGATGTACAATTTTGCATGTGCTTGCCAGTAGCCTCAAGTGTGGTAATGTATCAAGTCTTGATGTAACACCACACTATAATCCAAAATGTCTTGAAATAAATTCACAGTAATTCCAAAATATTTATTTAGTCCTAAAGTCTATAAGCGCTTTGAAATTCCAAAAAATAATTGAAATAAATCCTCTCAGATAATACTTGAACAAAACTAAAAGACTGATTCTACTACAGCTGTTTAAGATATGAATAATTAATTCTGTTATTCACGACCTTATATAAAACTAATACACAATTTCATAACCAGGATGAGGGACATAAGTTCATTTCCAAAACTTTGCAACTTGTAAACACGGTCAGGTCCTTTAACATCCAACCAATTGAAATCAGATGACTTACTTCAAACCCCACCTAATTCATCAAAAAGATTACGTCCACACCTTCCATGGTCAATAGGCCACAAAAACCTGTTTACCGAAATTAAAATTGCAACCCACTATTATGAAATTATGTAATGTGTTTACAAAAATGACCCATACAATCTACAATCATGAATCAAACATAAAACACATAATATAGATATACATAACTATATCGGATTGGGAGCATGTTTGGTTGATGCATTTCTTTGTTTTCTTTAATAGCCTTAATTACCTGTTTATCTCTAAATGACCTTTTCTGCTTCCTGTTCATGACCTTGTGCTTAATCGTCATAAAGTTCTTCCCCTTCTGTTTCTGTTTATTTGTGGTACTGGCATTGGGGTTCATCTTAGTCGGTCCATAAGAAAACTTTCCTCTATCTTTCCTTCCTTCCTATAAATGTTAACATGACATTTCAAGTTAATATACAGCCAATATGTGTGTGTGTGATTTGGATTTTTTAACAATTTTTAACAATTTAACAATTTTTCAGTCATATTGTTATGATCTCTACAGTGTGGCAGATTATAGTGATGTCAAGCACTGGGACATCATGTCATAGACATGTAGCATGATGTCCCACCCAGTCACATTATCCTGACACCAGGCCGACCAGTCCTAGCACTAACGTCTTAATGCTGAGCGCCAAGCGAGGCAGATGTTAGTACAATTTTTGTAGGACTTTGGTATGACTTGGCTGGGGATCAAACCCATGACCTCCCACATCCGGGGCAGATGCTCTAACCACTAGGCCATACAGCCAATAAATATTAACATGCCGTTTTAAGTTCATGTACAGCCTATAAATTTTCATATCCCATTTCAAGTTAATATACACCTTATAGATGTCGACATATCATTTTAAGTAAATATACAGAAGTATAAATTACACATTTCAACTGAATTCCTATCCTGCAAGGAAAGACCAGCTTTATGGACAAAAATTCAACTTCTCTCTAGCATCTCCTACTGCAGATTAATAGTGAACAGGAAGATGTGGAAACAAAGTAACAAATGCAAGATACATACATACATACATATACACACAGACACACAGATATATATATATATATATATATATATATATATATATATATATATATATATATATATATATATGTGTGTGTGTGTGTGTGTGTGTGTGTGTGTGTGTGTGTTTTCATTCAATTATTTAAATTCTTTCCTCCATTTCTCAGTATGCATTTAACATTGGTTTTAAGCAATACTTTATTTTGAAGTTCAAAAATGTGTGTTATATGCTCATACAAACACACTTTGTACATGTATAAAAATTATTATATTCATACCCAATGTAGTCATACTTGAAAGTGTGTATGTTTGGATGGAGAGACACATGCCATGTATTTGGGTCATATGACTTTAAAGAGCACAGCTGAAACTATACATTATAATTAATTGTAACTGATAGGATTAACGAGATTGTAACTTCAAGTTGGTAAAATTGCTCAACTACCAAGTAAACATTTTTTTTTTCAGTTTCTGTAAGTTCACTATAAAATGACAGATGAAACAATTTCTAAATTGTTTTGAAGCCACTGTAACATGTACATGGGAGCAAATGCAAAGGTGACTTCATATCATACTGTTCATCCTAATTTCACTGTTCCCCATAAAACATTATTGTAACTATTCATAGACAACACACTGAAGCATTAAAATTGAAATATGAATGAACTAGATCCTTCTTTCCAACCAAATTGACACAACCAAGAACATGTATGGTGCCATGCATATGCATCTATTTTAAGAAAGAGGGATTTTCTTAAAATAACTACTCACTTTCTAGCTTTGGTACAAGAATCCATTGATAGGATTGCAAATTTATGGTTTTATTATTTGCCTATGTACCTGTAGTAATATCATGCACTGGTGAAACAATATCTCCTTTACTGCTTTTCCTTCAAAAGAATGAGTGGTGTCAGTAAACAATCTTGGCCTTACAAGTTACAGCGCTTTCTAAATTTCACAACATAGCATTGTTCCATATGTTTCTGACCTAAACTGAGTATATATTTTGGCTATATCTTCTATCACATAAAATTAAGAATTTGCTTTCAATGAATTGCATATTTTTCTAATGTATTTGCTTATTATTTACAAAAATAGACAACCTAATGAAGTGGCATTTCCTGGACACAGTGATGTCTGCCATTACAGCTTCACTTATGATTTCAACCTGATTTTATAAGGAAAATAACACGAACACTGCAGTTAAAAACTTCATTTTAAAAAATCTGAACTAGAAAGTTCTCTTCAATGATTCTATTCTTAAACAAAAACTGCTTTTTATATATTGATGTTTAAGTTTAGAAACAGAAGTTGCTGTATTTTCATTATTAAATGGTAGTCCTAACTTGTGAAAATTCGGCAGTGATAACTTACTCGGGAAAGGGTTAATTGTCTGTCAGCTATTAAAACACATGCCTGTGAATGTGCAAGAGTGTATCAATACCACATTCAAAACATTTTGCCTTGGGCCACAACACAACACTGTCAGAACTAGAATAAATACCTGGCTAAAGTGAGGAAGCATTTAAAAAGTCATAAACTACTGACTTTATTGTATGTCAAAAAAATCAAAGTGCTAAGTCATTTTTGCTTTCCTAATAACAGAACGTATTGAAGTTTACACTTTTTAGATGCAGTAGCAGTGTGACCCCAGATTCAGTCCTAAAATGGTATAATAATTTTATTACACAGGTGAGTTATCTATATGGCATCATGGTAATCAAAACTATATCCCACTCACTTAAAAATGAATTCGCCTGCATGATTCATTCTAAATAGGTTAGTTTAAAGGTTTATAGTACTCAGGAGTGGACAAATATAAATAACTAAATAAGTAGTTCGATACAACTGATTTAAGAATCCGAGAATAGGTTATAAGGTGAGACAATCACTGCAAATCACTGCAAATTAGATTTGTGTGTGTAAAACATACAAACTATCCAAAAATGTCTATCTGTAAAAGATATCAAAACCTTGAACTGCTGAAATGGCTGGAACATCTTATCATGTCATTTACATATGCACACAAACATGTGTTTATAAACTCTATTTGTCTATCTCATGTGGTTTTGCCTAATTGAGCCTTCCACTGCAAGCAGTAGAAATATAATGGACACTCTAATTGACATGTGCCTTTTGAGACTTCAAAGAGAAAGATAAACAAGAAATAGTTAATATTGCAAAAGATAAACATATAGACACAGATACAAATACAGCCAACTAGTAAGACTGATAAAAGGAAAGAATGACAACTAGACAGTTATAAAGACATAACGATAACTTGATAGGCAGATACAAAAACAGAATGAGAATGGACAGATACAAAGACAGAAAGACAACCAGACAGATAAAAAAACAGAATGACAACTAGACAGATTTATTTATTTAATTTATTTTCCAAAAAAGCTTTCTCAGACACATCAATAGCAGTTGTTTTGACAAGAATGTCGTGACTTGCATGTGGTGAACAACTGTCAGAATAAAGAATCTGATCCAAGATTAACATGCATGAGGGCTTCTAAACATGAAATTTTAGTGGCATCCTGAACATAATATATTCACATCCATTCATCACATGTGTTCAACTTCTATGCCGTTTTTGATCACCATTCATCATTCTGTGTGTTGCTTCTATGTTCTGCATTTTCTTCAAAATGCAGTCATCCCTTCCTCTGTATTCATTCTGAATTCTGTTTCTATTTGTCCTTCAAATTTGTATTTGTCTATGTATTTATCCTTCATTCACAGGTAAAATAACTATTGCACACCACTATTAGTTTTTATACCTTTGAAGATCTGTGTAATATACATACATTTTATCTTCTATCATTAAATGCTTGTGTTTATTTGGAAGGGTAAATCTTCCAAATATCTTCTTTGCAATTTATTATCTTTATGCTATGTTAAATAAAATCTGAATCACTGCTATAAAGCCACTATTATGCTAAGGTAATGTTTATATTGGATTGCTTTTTTGTGGGTTTAATGCCATTTTTTGGCACCAGATACAAAGCAGCCAGTATATCTGGTGTTGGATGAACTTGTGAAGATCCTGGAAAGAATCATCAACCCATGGGAAGCTACTGGCATGCTTTCACACATACCATGTTGATACAGCCAAGACTCAAACTCACGAGGACAGAGGTGAGATGTGAGTGATCTGAAAAGATGAGCACCTTGGACCACTCAGCCACTCAGGGCCCCACTGATTTATTGTTAAAGCCTAGACATACAATACATTACATACCAGTTACAGGGTCTGTAGATAGACTGACAGACAGGCAGATAGCTAGACAGTTGCTGTTGTTGTTGTTGGTTTCAATGACACTTTTAACACATTACTGGCTATGTCACGCTGAGGAAATGGGAGCTAAGTGCCATTCCCAAGAGCACACCAAGGTAGCTGACCCAGGCTGGCCTGAGCAAGTATCAACTTGTGATCCTTGGAGTATGAGTCTGATAATACATTTGAGCTACCATGGCTCCAACAGATAGAATGTTAGATAAATACAAAGATGACAAGAAAATACCATTAAATCTACTCACCATGACAGTAGCAAGCCTTGATTCTTTATCATGGGCTCTTTTCTTAAAGACATTTTCAATGGCTGACAGACTCAATAGCTCTCCACTGAAATGAAGAATGATTGTTGTTTGATATAAAATTACTGACTAATCATCCATCATGTTGAAAATTTGAATGAATGTTGTGAATTTTCCAAAAACTTACAAATTTGAATTCCATGCAAGCTTTTGCTGCATAAATTAACAGGTCAACCAACAGCCATTTCTTACAACATAAGCCTTATTTACTATCACAGCAACACTCTGGTATGCACATGCGCATAGCAATTACTGTGGTGTTTCAATCACTTCAAGCAGAATTATGATGTTTTGATAAATGACAGTTGCTAGAAAAACGCTATATTTGTCAGCGACAGATTTATTCAAAAAAGTAATTTTAGCATTGTAAAATGTCTTTACACGTTTATGTATTTGTATTTAATTACATAGATTATTTTGAATCCATTTTTTTTTATAAAAAAAAAAAGACAAATTGAAAAGATTATTACTGACACTGGTAAAATCTGCCAAAACAGAAAACCTATTTAGCATTATCTGTAATGATTAACACACTATTTTGAAATCTTCTGAGAAAAGTCTGCCAACTTTAAAAGATTGCTACGATCACTCTAAGAAAGGACATTATTATGCATCCTAGTTTAATACACACCCTATTTTACTGTAAAATAAAACCTAGAACTACCTCCATGGGAAATCCACACACTTTTTATAGCATTATAACATGCAATCATCACCCTCCCTGGCACCACTACCTGTGATCTTAATCCAAACTCATTTAGGTGTCCCACTACCTACAAATGCATGCTGGCTAAATATAAACTGAAAGATCTATATCCACCAGCAGCAGCAGGCAGGGTGAACCCTACAAATTGGTTTCGAGCAAATTTTACATTGATGATTAAGACAAACTGTAGGGTTCGACTGCCGTACCGCGAAATCATTTGTCTTAATCATCAGGCAAACATATTCATTACCAAATGTCTGTCCACCCCCCCCCCCTTGCTGCGGTGGACCCTACAACTTGGTTTTCGAGCAAATTTTGCATTATGATTAAGACAAATGTGTAAGGTTCGACTGCCTACCGAAATCATTTGTCTTAATCATCAGGCAAACATATTCATTACCAAATGTCTGGGTTCACCCTTCCTGCTGCTATGAATTTATCCAGATCAACTATTGCATGTATATACAGTGTGAAGTGAGTCATACATAATATATGTACTGAGATAGGTATGCGTACCGATTTTTCAAGGACGTGTGACATAGTAGTTCAAACAATAGTTGTGTTTATCGATAGTCCAGGTATTTGTGTGCAGTTTATTTCCGTGTTTTAATTTTAAATATAATACATTTTAATCGGTTCATACATATAATGGCAAAATATCTTTATAAAATTATAAATATTTATTTATTTGTAAAATCAGATATCAAATGCTATTGCACAATAATTACATATAATAATTTCTAAAACGTATATTTGTAGTCGAGTTCGTTAGCTCAATGTTAAAGTTGTTGGAAACTTTAATACTGATGTTTGCGGTTCGACCCCAGATCTCGCCGAGATGGGTTCGGGTCCCCGGGTCGCCCACGTCTTTTAATAAGTGGGGGGGGGGAGGCATCCCCTGAGATTTCGATAAATCACCACGTATCTCGTGGTCGGATTCCATTTTGGATTCTACCCGGGGTTTCGTGGGGGTTTTATCGAAATCGCAATGCCTAGACAGCCTTCTGAATTGCTAATATTTCACTTTCGTCGATTAGAAATTCGCCGGGAGGTGTGTCTATGCAATACCCCCCCCTAAAATAATCAGTAGTATGCCTTGAGCTCTCTGCCCCATGGAAGAACCCCCAAATAAACATCCAGAAAGGGTGTTAGCCAAAAGAAACAGAACATGGGTGTGCCGCATAATAGTCATAAGAGAGAGAATGACAATGTAAGGACCCCATGAAAGTCACACAGGCTATCGAGGGGCTCCATTGAAGGGTAATCACTGGGATCTACTGATTATTTTTGATAAAAATTACAAACATGCATACATACAGACATACATAGAAAGGGAAAATAATTCTCTAGCAGAGGAGGAGCAGAGTTAATCACAGATTAACCAAAGATTTTATCCAGACCTATACGATATCTGGATCTTGGGTCATGAAGATTTATTGTTATAAATCCGAACGGAGCAGATTGTGATTTTGAAAAGAAGTTTCTAAATTTCATCATATCCATATCCCCTGAACACCAAGTATAATAAATATTCTGTAAAGTATAATTATCTACTCCATTAAACATTACTAAAATATTGCAGTTGTCTCTGATCACTTTAGGTATTTGTGTATATCTTTGTGTGACGTATATAACATCTGTATTCTTGTGTCTACCTCGAGAAAATATTCTAGCTGGATTTGTTTGTTTGTCCAACATAATATCATCGTACACCACTAAATTATTAATAGATCCATCTAGGTCATCTACAGATGGGGCCTCATCAATATCGGTAATAAAGTCAACAACATCATTATCGTCTTCATTCAGCAATTTTGCTTTTTCATTAAAATCTTTAAGTATTTGGTAACAGTGCTGATAATCTACGGATGGTGCTACTAAATACAATTTACTCCATTTTAACCATCGCATTATTAAATTTAATAATAGTTGTGTTTTACCTGATCCAGACGGACCTATTATAATCATTCTTATCGAATTTGGTAATGCTGGATGATGCTTCACTGGCTCCTGTTTTCGTGTCGCCGAAAAATCAATTATTGTATCCATATTATTAATAACATGAGTCTATATTGTGTTCGATGTAGATTATCTACACCCACTACTGGACTGACAACAATAATAACAAAAAATAAACGACGTGCATTAATAGGTAAATGTGTAAAATGCGGCACGAAAAAATATAAATTTATCTCCATGTCTGATTCAGGGACAAGGACAGGTGGAGATATAGCCGCTTTATTAGGAAAATTACCAGGAACTCCGTGGGCTAAATATCCGGGGGAAAAACACTTACCAGGATATAATTATTGCGGTCCTGGAACCCGACTTGACATCCGACTTGATGATCAAGATCAACCAAGACCAGGAGAGCATCCAGTAAATAAGATTGATCAAGTGTGTCATGTTCATGATGTTGCGTATAAAAGTAAAGATTTACAACAAAGGCATCTCGCAGATGTAAAATTGATTCATGCATTAAATTCTATACCAAATAAATCTGTCAGAGATAAATTAGTTAGTTTTCTAGTAAAATCTGCCATGAAAAGTAAAATAATGTTAGGGGCTGGTAATTAATTATATAAATATTATAATGGAATCCATTTATTATAGCCCAAGAGGATATTGGAGAGGTAGATCAGCGATTACTAAATTATCTGAAGCAGCAAAAGTCTCACGTTCTGTTGCTGCAGCGTGGTTAGCACGACAGGCAATATGGCAAATTTATCTACCACCACCTAAAAATATTCAATATTCACATTTTGATGTCAGCGTCCCTAATGAGGTTCATCAAGCAGATATTTTGTTTTTACCACATGATACTGTTAAAACACGTGGACGAAAATCACGCACATACAAATACGCATTAACTGTCGTTGATGTTGCAAGTAAATATAAAGATGCTGAACCATTATCAACAAAGACAGCATCCGAAGTTGCATCTGCGTTCGAACGAATTTATCATCGAGGACCTTTGCGATGGCCACAATTATTACAGGTTGATCCGGGCAAAGAATTTCTTGGTACAGTATTATTGTTGATGAAGAAACATAATGTTAAAATCAGACGAGGACATACTGAAATTCATCGAGATCAGGCAATTGTTGAACGATTTAATCGAACACTTGCCGAGCGATTATTTGGATACCAATATGCAAAAGAAATATCTACTGACTTTAAATCCGGTGAGAGATCTCGTGAATGGGTTGCGAGGTTACCAAGTGTGATATCTGCATTAAATAATGAAATTACTCGTTCAACTTCCATGAAACCTTCTATTGCGATCACAAAAAATATATACCCCGTATTAATGACAGACATCAACCTCAACCAGTATTAGGTAATGTAATTGTAAGATATTTATACGAACCTGGTGAACTTGAAGGTGGTAAAAAAAGAACAACCGATCCTATCTGGAGCGTGACTACACATACAATTTCTAGTGTGGTTAGATCCACTGGTAGACCTCCAATTTACAGATTAGATTCTACCGCACCTCAACGTGGATTTGTACGTGAACAATTACAGGTAATCCCTGAAGACACACAATTACCACCACATACAATTACATAACCAGAACCAGGGCGTGCAGCGCCCCGACGTCGATTACACTCGAGACAGGTCAGCATCACATTATCACGTATATGACCAAGATCACTATTAATTCTATCTACGGTAAATTGTCTTGGATTATTATTCGAATATTGCCACAACATATTACAGTTGCAACTTGCACAATTATTATTCTGTAGTTGTTTTAGTTTTATAATAAATTCAACATTAATATCAAAATCACGATTATTTTTTTTGTCACACTGCTTATAACCAGATAGTTTTTTTCTTATTACGTCATTGCTAACAGTCTGATCATTATTTTCTATGAAATTAATAATAACCCTATGTAGTTGAGATATTCTTCTGACTCTAGAAACTGCGAGATAGACTAAATTCGACCATTCGATCCGATCATCTATAATCCAAATATTTGTATCAGAAATAGTTAACCCCTGTGAAGAATGGATTGTTATAGCATATCCTAATGTCCACGGTGATTTATTCATATTCAGCGCATTCTCAACGACATTAATATCGACTAAAACAATATCATTCAAGACAAGATTCTGTACTCGGACATTTTCAGTATCTCCACCAGGAATTTCAACATCAATATTCTGTCGTCTAGTATCTGCTGGGCGATAACACAAAGGTACAGGTAGATCTGAAAACTTTTCTTTATGTAACATAAATAATTTATTCTGTAGTTCATCACGAACTATCTTTCTACTTGCAACTATTAAATCAGTGGGATTCCATAAATTTAGAAAATCACTCATAGAAGTCTCTGGAATTACTCCGCGCATTATTTCACATTGTACTCTGTCTGGTTGTAGTCTGATTAGTCTTTTAAATTCCTTCAGTGGTTCATCAATAGCTCTATGATCATCATTTATTTCTTCATAATAATCTACATTATTCTTCAACCATTCATGTGGAGATTGTCCAATAAAGGGTGGTGGTTGACCATGATCACCGCACATTATCACAGCAGTATTTTTCGTCAATAACCATTCAAGAAATGTTTTTAATATTTCTAACGGCACCGTGCATATCTCGTCCCAAATGATAATTTTAGGTATATATTTTTCACCCATTCGTTCGGGAGTCCATGTGTCTCCACACCATCTAAAGAAACTATGATAAGTACACGATTTTACTCCTCGTTCTTTTATTTCTCTGGCTAATTTATGTGTCGGTGTCAAAACAATTATATCCGAATTATTATTCATGAATAATTTAATCACACGTGTTGTTTTACCTGAACCACCGCATCCATTAAGATAAACAGTTTTATGTCTAGATATAGGATCATATACAGATGGTGCTGATGATTTTGATATTTGATTATTATTTTTGTGATATATTTCCTTAATTTCAACGTCGGCAGATTCAGAATAACTAAGTATATTTTCCTGTTTTATTCTCCATGATCCCCATTCACCATTACCAAGTAGTGGTTTTAATAAATCCGTATATTTTTTATTTATATAAAACGAATCCGTTGCGACTCTGACAGCATCACGAGGAAATCTATTTATCATAGACAGTAGATTTATAGAAACATATGCCAACATAGATGATCTTAAATGAGTAAATTGTGGTGAGTCACCATCAAGATAACTCACAATTGTACCTAGTTTGGTTCCGTCTGACAAATAAGCATTACTCCGATTTATAAATGTATTTTTTTCTGTTGTATCAGCAATTATAAAATCGAGTTCAGCATCGTCCATAATTAATCTTGTACAGTGTCTCTTATGATCATAGGCTCCTCCTTGAGTAAATTTACCAATTATCCTTCTACCAAGATCTTTTGCAAGTTTTTCATCATGCTCGTCTCTGCATTTACGTATATTATTAGTAATTTTAATAATATCATCTTCATTAAGATCAGGAAATTCTTTCCTGGCATCATCAATATTAAATCTATTTGGTTCTGGTAACCAAATTTGTTTCTGTGGACTATATGATATAATGGCCTCACTCACCTGTAAAGATATTAAAATTCCAACATCAAGCATATATCGCAATAGTACTATTGGAACCCAACATCGCTCTGAAAAATGTCTTCCAAACCAAGTATAAGTAATCGGATGGAGATTTTCTGCAAATTCGAATGATTCTACATGAGCAAATCCTGTTAAATCAAAATCTGGTAAATGTCCGTTTATTGCAACCCTGGTCATTTCGTGTGATGGATGTCCGAATCTCTTAAAGTATTTAGAACATTCTCCGTATCCAAGAAAACTTCCAGGATAACATGCCACCATATCGACGGATATAATGTCACTATAGTTGTATTTAGTATTCCATAATCCTCCGTGTCCATATTCTACGCAACTTTTATGAATATCCTCAAGAAATTCCGATCGTGTTGGTTTCCATAAATTTTTCTCCTGAGCAAAATGAGCTGCTACGGATGGAACTGTAAAACAATTATTTAATAATTGTCTAATTTTGACATCGTCTGAAGTATATTTCAGCGCAAGATTTTCCATTTCTACATTAAGAGATTCTGTACGGTAAATATCACCATTAGGCCGTACAAACTGATCGTAATGATCATATTCCGAACTCTGAAATAACCAAACAGACACAGGGTCACTTTTACTGATATTTCTGATAAAATCAAATATATGACCATCATAAAATTTAACTTTCTATCTCGTGGAAATATTGTTACTGCTGAGGTCCATGCGTGCGAATTATGATCAATAATATCTATTGGAGCTCCATTTTTTGTGTATTTTGGTTTATATAAAATCTCTCCCGTCAACGTTTTTACTGTTATTGGAAATCTTAATTTCTTTTCTAGTTCAGCAACATCTTTGATAGATGCTCCGGTATCTTTAACTGATTCTGCCCAAGTATTTATTTTTTTACGTCGTAAATCTGTTAAACCATTACCACGTATCGCATTTGTAAAATGTTCTGTAACTCGTTCAGCTACACAGTTTATTCTTGATTCTGACAATTTCATGGGTTTTAGATCCCCGACGTCGGGTTTATTATTCAACGGAAATATTCCATATACAACTGCAGTTGCTGGATAACTCTGTATATAATATAATTTGTCAACACCTGTTAGTATTCCGGGCTTAGATTTATTATTTAAGAGAACAATATTATTTCCTGATTGTATGTGTACTGGATCGCGTTTGTCACGAATAATCCAAATATCTTCTTTTGTATTTACAATAAATTTTATTAAAATAAAATATTTTTGATCATCAAGGTGATTAATAATTATTTTTCCTCGTTTGTCATTCATCATATTAGTAACATTTCCGACTCTGAATGTTGACCATACATGAGCAGCACCATCGTCACGAAATTCATTTTTTGCTTCACGAATACGTTCGATTATATCCTCATCTGTTAATGCCAGATCTTGCATCAAAGTACTAAATTTATATTCTGATAGTCTGTCAAGATCAAATCTGGATATCTGAGGTTCAATTGCCGATAATTCCTCCATATAATTAAGACAAGTATTTAAATTAAAATTTTAGTATATATATAATGATTGAAACAAAGAACAAATGTGTTTGGCTCAGAATTGGATATATTTCTCTTTGTAATAAACCGTGCGTGAACAAATACTGCGGATATCATGCACAAAGTATCAAAAATGGAAGTACAGGACCAATACCGTGTATTCAGTGTGGTGTTGGAGTCAGAGGAAAAACTCAATTGTGTCTAAAATGTGGAGGAAAAAAATACAGGGAATTAAAACGATATTATGACAAAAAAAATAATACTGACTCTCCTATAAAGACAGAAGAAGATTATCTAGTTAGATTTCAAAATAATGATTTAGACAAATAATATTATTATATAAATGGAGCAAAACGAATTTGTGAAACATCCAATAATAAAAAATTATGAAGCATCCCGAGATGGTGTAATCAGACACTGTAGATTGAAAAAACCAGTCGGTAATATTAATAATACTGGTTATTTTACGTTTAATACTGGAAATAAAAATTATTACTCACATAAATTCATATTCGAATGTTTTCATCGAGTAGTTGAAAATGGACTTGTAGTTGATCACATTGACGGAAATCCCCATAATAATCGGTTATCTAACCTGCAAATTATTACACCTAGTCAGAATGCTGCACGCGGAAATACTGGAAAATGTAAATTATTCGGAAAGAGAACTATTAAATCCATAAATACAGAAACAGAACAGGAAATAACTTTCCCCTCAATTAATGCGGCTGCAAAATATTTTAGCATACATCCACAATCAGTAAAACATGTTGCAGATAAATTATACAAATCAGCATATTCAATAAAATACGATCAGTGGATAATATTTGAATATATTATCTTACTCTGTTTTCCTAATAAATAAATTGTATATAATTCGACTCTATATTTTACCTTCACCGTCGCTGCTCTCGGTGTCACTTTCACTTTTGACAGAATCAAATAACATAATTTTTCTTAATTGTATTACACGATTATCCACGATCTTCTTTTTCTCGTATTTACGAGACAGTTCGGATCTGACATTTTCGATCGAACGTACAAGAGGCGCAAATAGTTTTACCTGTTTGTCATTTACCATTGACAAGGATTCAAGCATAGACTGATAAATTGATTTTACAAATTTATAATTGGATGGTAATGTGTATTTATTGTCAATTTTTCTTTGTTTTAATATTTCATAATCGCATAATATTTTTTCAGGATCGAGATTATCAGATAGATTTATTCTGTTATATTTTAATTTTTTAATAGCAGAAATAATATTATTTATATTTTCTTGGTTCATTATATAATAATTATTTCTTTAAAATAAAATAGCATCGTTCCGAATACTGTCAACATTCGTCAGCCATAGGAATCGAACCACGGTCGTCAGTATCATAGTTGCAACAATTATACCCAATAAATTTTAATTTTCTGTCAGATTTCAGAAATCTAGCAGATTTTCTACAGAAAATAATAATATTAATAATAATTTATAACAGATTTCAGATTTCAGATGGTAGATTTCAGAAAATCTAATAGATTTTCCACAGAAAAAATAATAAAATAATAATTTCTAACAGATTTCAGATTTCTACAAAATAATAATATTATTAATAATTTCTAACAGATTTCAGAAATCTAGCAGATTTCAGATTTCTACAAAATAATAATATTAATAATAATTTCTAACAGATTTCAGAAATCTAGCAGATTTCAGATTTCTACAAAATAATAATAAAATAATAATTTCTAACAGATTTCAGATTTCTACAAAATAATAATATTAATAATAATTTCTGAAAATCTAACGGATTTTCCACAGATTTCATGATTTTGTCAGGCCTCATTTACAAATATTATAGATAAAATTAACAAAATCTACAAATAATAATAATAATATTTTCTGACAGTTTTCAGAAAATCTGTTAGATTTTCCACAGATTTTGTTAATCAGTCGGGTAATTATACCCGGCAGATTTCAATTTCTGATGAATTTTATAATTTAGTCGTGTAATTATACCCGGCAGATTTCAATTTCTGGTAAATTTCATGATTTAGTCGTGTAATTATACCCGGCAGATTTCAATTTCTGGTAAATTTCATGATTTAGTCAGGTAATTATACCCGACGGATTTCAATTTCTGATGAATTTTCACAGAAAAAATAATAAAATAATAATATTTACAGATTTTTCACAGATTTCCACAGAAAAATAATAATAATTTCAGAAAATCTGTCCAAAAACATCAAACAGAGTATATATTTACCCATCAGATTAAAAAAAATATATTATTTCAGAATCAGATTATTTTTTCCCTTATTATATTAGGAAATATTTAATCAGACGTTCTAAGAGCGTATATACAAATTAATATTAAGAGACTCTTGTCTTAGATCCAAAATGTTTCCTGCCTGGTCAGTGAGTTTGAAATTTATTCTTGTCAGGAATGGATTATGAACTCGTAAATAAATTGGGTTAATTGGTTCAGACACAATTAACCAACCGGGCGGGTCTTTAGGGCTAAATGAATATAGTATATACCCCTGTTCCGCAGTGCCACTGCGGTGATTAGGTTTTGAAAGATCTACTTGATAACTATCATCAATTACGTCACATACCAGATTGACTGCAATTGTTGTTGTTATATTAACAATACCAGGTGATATATGTCGACCACCACCGTGTGGATCATTATTATATTTAAGAATAGTTGGTGTAGGTATTAATTTTCTCCATGAATCACATATTCTTTTAAATTGTTCATCAATAAGATCATTAACTGATTTCTTTAGCTCTTCAGATTTAAATCCAGGAATTATAAATGTTGATAGTTGTTCTCGCGTAATTCCGAAATGTTTTAGAAATACTATTGTAAACAGAAGATTTAGTCTAACACTTCGAGGTGGACCGTCTTCATCAACTATATATAACTCTTTATATCGTCTATCTGCTAATATGCCCACTAATCTTTTTTCTCTGTTAACAATAATATCATTCATGAAATCTAGGTCTGAAGCAACTTGATTCAAATGTTGTATTATTTCAATTATTTGATTTTTTAAGTCATCGTTGTAGGAAGTGCTAATGCTGGAAAATAAATTTCTTAGATAATTAAGTACACGTCCGTGTTCAGACTTAATTGTATTAGCATATGAATTTATTTCATCAACATCAAGTACTATTATTTTACCTTTTTTACCATCAACTATTTTTGTAAAATAGTCTTCTTTTTTATCTATATAATGTATAACCCCATCACCAAAATATCGTCGCCATGGGTAAGCATTTTTTTCTGTTCGATATTCTGGAGGTTTTATAAATTTTTTAACATCTATGACAAAATCAGATCTCTGTGGTTCTGGTGGTGCTTGATAAACCGGTGGATATTCAGGCCAACCTAATACTGATCTAATCGAACTTTGATAAATATCTACGGAGTAATCGGGAGAATTTATTTCAATAATCGCAGATAGTGTTGGTTCGTAGACAGTAATTGCTATTTTTGATTCTTTTCCTGTAATAGATTTAATTCTGCGTTGGAACTCATCATTAATCTGCTCTATTTGATAACTGCCCGTTGGAATAGAAACTATTTGCCAATCAGGAGTTCCATCAGATTTATTCTTATTAGCAAATATTAATGAATTATTTGGCTGTAGTCCACCAAATGGTTTTGATCTAATATTGGGCCAACTATAATAAACTCGCAATTGTGCTAATGCTATTTCTTTTGCAGGAATTGCGGTTGGAAAATTGACACTAAACTCAGGATTGGTCGAACTTAACGATATCATCGTAGTTTTTGACGGAGTTGTATTAGTGACAATCTGCTGAAGTAATTCTCTGTCTGTCATTATTATTATTGTTGTTATTTAATTCATTAAAATCATTTGCGATCACTTTAAAAGCATCATCATAAGTTTTCATCATCATCGCGAATTCAGTATCAGATATTTCACCATCACTGACACACGAAGAAATATATAAAGATAATTTAGAACATGCCTCTACCACTGTGTGTAATTTAATCATATAATCGTGCAATTTAGCATTTGTACAAGTATGTATCTTTTTGGTTATAATACCTAGAACACCAGCAATAGTTGTTGATGCTGAAACAATAATGGTTATAATAGTAGGTGCTGTCATCGTCAATGTTGATAATAATAATCCTGTTCCAGTAATAACAGCAGAAACCGAGTAAACAACTACATCGATAACAACTATACGTCTTTTGTATTTTTTATTTTCGTGTTATAATAGTCGATAAAATTATTTAGTTTAGTCAGACGTTCACATACTTGATTGCATCTGTAAAGTTGAACGTCAATGCGAGACTGAGGTTGATCCATTATTATTATATTAAGTGATTAATTGCGGTGTTTCAACCACAAATTCCAGATGCCACAAATAAGGCACTGAGTTTATTTTTGATCATATATTCTCAGTGTAAATGTTTCTTCAACATCTTTACTTAACAATATAGATACAACTCCAGAGAGAGAATCAGTTGAATTACGAAATATATATCTGTTAATTATAACAAATCTTTCATCACTAAATACGGACAGCCTGTAAATACCAGTAATTTCTGCGGTATATTTGATAGTATTATTTTGTGGTGTCCATGTTGATGATCCTGATGCTACTGTGTATACGATATTTTTAATTTGTCTGTGTGGAATTTTAATCAGATTAGTTTTTTGAACAATATTAGGTATTCTACTGGCAATATCACCTTCTAATCTTTTTACTTCCTCATTTGTAAAATAAAGCTTTGCTTCTATATCAATTAATTTTTTATTAATATCATCAAGTTTTATATCAACCTTTGATGGGTTTCCAAAAAAATCATTTTTAAGTTTGTTTATGTTTCTGTGAAAACTTAAAAACGTATTCACGTGACTAAGAAATTCGTTTTTGAATTCTGTTATTTCATTATTGATTGGAATTTCCTTATCATCAACGTATTTTTTATTAACTGCATCAAAATCTGTCTCTGGTCTTCTGAGATTAGTAATGCTGTTGTTATTCATATCGAGAGATGCATGCATTATACCGCGGTTGGTCAGTACATATTTAGATTCTTGATCGTCGACATATTTCTTTGTTGTGGCGTCTGCATCTGCGGTTGGATTTCCAATGTCGGTGATTTTATTTTGGTTCATATTAATATCTCCGGTAAATACATCGCCGGATTTCTTAATATAATTACTGAGTGATGTACCAGAATCTTGTATTTTACCCTGATCAGAGAAAGTAGCTATATTATCTACGGCCGCAGTTGGAATTCTTATAAGAACATCTGGTAGTTGCATATTACTTGTTTTTAATCGTCCTTGTTTATCCTGAAAAACAACTACTTCGTTTTGATCCACACTTGCGAGATTTAATAAATCATCAATTTCATTTCTGAGTTGATCAAGAGTTGCATACTTAGATAAATCAACTTGCTGATGACCTCTACGGGAAGATCTTCCATAAATATCCACCATTATATTTACTAATGTCTGTTTAAATATGACGTCGTAGTATATTCATGTACAACTTTGGGGGGGGGGGGGGGTTGTTGATTTTGATATAGCATCAAGTACATTAAGTACTTCTCGACCACATATTGGTGGATCGGTTAATGTTTGTGTAGGTAATGTTGAATACCATATTGGAGTACTTTGATAGCCGCTAATATACTTTAAAAATTCTTTTGGTGGAGCTAGTCCATATGAATCAAAATAAATAATTCCACGTGGATCAATTGCATATCCGACCCAATGCGTGCCTGGACCAGAATTTTCATCGAGATTAATAATACCTGTTTCAATATTGTTTGGCTGTTTTGGTAATTGATCGCGCATAAAAACACCTCTAAAATTTTTATTTTTTAATTTTTTAGCAGCATCTAGTAAATCAAAATTGGATATAGGAGATATCAGTAAATTGTCCCTGGTAATCTTAGGCCTTTTCCGTACCAGTGTGGGGTCCCTGGTAATCTTAGACCCCTTCCCTTTTTTTTTTTTTTTTTTCCGGTTGCTTTCTTTAATGCCATTCCAGCAGCAGTTCCAACAGCACCTAATGCAGCTGCTTTTGCAACAGCTGGGGCTGCAGCGGCAATTAATGCTGGTATAGCAGCAAGAAGTGGAAATATACCACCCGTCTTAATTATATCTTTAATGGCACCCGCAGAAAGATTAAGCTTTATACCTTTATTTGATTTTTTTGCTTCATTGAAATACCCGAGTTGACGTTCTGTAAGAGATAATTTATTTGAGCCGCTCATCTGATCTTTCTTTAGCAATATTTTTAATCCGCAATTATTTTTTGATGCTGATTGTATCTTTTTAATCTGACCAGGAATCAGACTAACACTAACATTATTATACGACATTATAATATTCATAAATAATCTAATTACATGTTTTCTACTGGAGCATCAACGACTCTCATTCGTCCACCAGCACCTTCAAGTAACATCGATTTATCGCTGAGTATGACAGCAATTACCCTGTAATTGGCAATAGTTCCTATTGTCACATGAGCTCGAAAATGTATATCGACTACAGATTGTCTGGTTAAATCTAAATGTTCGAGCGAAAAATAATAAATTGGGTATAAGGTTGTAAAATCCAATTGTGATATTTGTAAACCAGTATCAACATTTTGATCACGTCCCATGAACGTCATTAGACGGTGATATACACGTGCTACATGATTTTGATCGAAATTCAGTAAAATATCCTCGGATGGTTATTGATGTCCATTTATTCTTAAGGAAACTTCGGAAACACCAAGATTATCAAATGTCATAATACTACGTGTTTGATCATCCACCCGTGCAGCATCTTGAAATGCAATAAATATATGTCGTGGTGCAGAAACACCTTGTTGTGATGCTATTTGCCGCGTAAATAAACCATTAATATTACTCTGGATAGCATCTGTGGTCATTGTTAACCACGATAATGCTGATTTACCACCTTGATTCATAAAAGAGAGTAGACGATCTTCTTCAGTTATTGACGGAGTCATCACCGGCATCCACAATGAAAGTTTTGTAAGAATTACTTTGCCAGGATCACCAATGGGTCTCCATAATGCATCGTTGTCGGTTGCTTTTCGTACAAGTACAACTGTATGTTTAGCTCCGAAAATTACTTTTCTGACATTTCTACAGAATCCAAAGATATGTGACAATGGAATTGAACATGAAAACGTTCTTCTGTTACCTTTCAATATTGATCGACGTGCTGCAAATCCTAAGTTAAATTCTGGATTAGCACCATGAACCACAGGCCACAAGTCAGCGTCAGCGTTGTCGGCATTATTTCTCGGTCGTCTTATATTATATTGTCTGTTATCAGGGTAGTTAGAAGTATCCTTTACAAACATCATTGATGGACCAGTTGATCTTGAATAATCATCACTATATCTTGCAAGACCAAGTATTGTTGTTGCAACGTCGACGTCCTTCTGAATTGATTCAATATTTTTTCCGTCAATCATGTACGTTGCACTGTAAAATAATGCCATAATACCATTATTAACAAAACCAACCCTAACATCGTCTCCATATGCTACTGGTGCTGCAGGATTAGCAATATTTAAAATTTCACCTTCGACTTCAATAAATGCTTCAGCGGGTAAGAAATATCTACTTGTATCCTGAACCTGTAATTCAATTCGTCCACGCTGATCTGGAATTCGTGCGTCATAAGAATAATACTGATAATCACGCACAGACTCATCTTTAAGTACTGGTGCGTCCATGTCAAATGCGGGATCAGATATACGTTTGAACATCTTTATTATATTTATTATCGTCTAAAACGAAGATTACTTCGGGAAGTGAGACCACTTCGGGAAGTGAGACCACTTCGGGAAGTGAGACCACTTCCTGCTATCAGACTAGAGGTTATATTTTTTCCTTTTTCTGACATTGGTACATCAACCAAATCTGCTAGTTTTTGATTAGCAACTTGATTTATTATTTTACTGACATTTGCAGGCATTACTTCTGTACTAGGTAATTTTACTGGTTGAGGTCGGACCACAGGTCTGCGTATTAATTGTGTTAATCTATCTTTAATCGCTGAAAATGCTTTACCAGCAACATTACCAACAGCACCAATGCCTTTTTCACGAACAACATCAATAGCTTTCATTCCCAGTTGCTTTGCAATCGGTATTGCTTTTGGGGCTATCCTTCTAAATAGACCCTGAACAACATCACCTAGTCCATTTCCGTAGGTTGTTTTGTATACAGGTAATCGTGAATTTATCACCCTGACCATAATTGGTCCACGTTGAGTACTATGTACGATCATTTTATTATAGTAATTGTATTTAATTACATACTCAGTCGCTGTAGTAGTCATCGGCAATTTCATTAATAAGAGACTGATAAACATCAACGTCCATGAA